>JBBBDQ010001663.1:312500-402500 GCA_037127315.1 Ascarosepion bandense | reverse complement strand
ACACAGAGAAAATGTGCTGCGGTAATATTCAGCAGAGTATCAGATTCTAAACGGGTATACACAGAACAGTAAAATAGTTACAATGGTTGACAAAACAATAACTACAAGAAAGTAGGGATTTACGTTGCAATAGACACCGAAGTAATCAGTCCAAATTTTACTTGAATGACCTTCAAATATTAGGCGTGGAATGCTACTATTCTTTACTTAAGAACGCCTCACGTAAAATAGCTGGCAAATTAAGCAAAATCGGAACACCACTACTCGGGTTAACCAGTCCGTCACAAAAAAAAAAAAACTCTGGTGAACATTTTAACATCTAAAAAGCATAAACATAAAAAAACAAACAAATTGCAAAGCTTAACATAAAATCCTTGTACAGTAATGTTCCTATAGATAAATGTCAAAATCAATTAAAAAATCATTTAACAAAAACGAAAATAAATTTATCTCTCCCTTGACCAGAATATCATAAAAATTTGCTATCTAATCACTAAGCAATATTTCTTCACTTTCAATGACCATTTCTATAGACAAAAATTTAGTTTACCAATGGGATCGCCATTTCTGGAAAGACACTGCTTTAGAAGAATTTTACCATCAAACTCATCCTACTTTAGATATATAGACGACTCCATTCTAATCTATCCAGAAACTACTAACATAGCAGATCTTGTCAATAAATTCAATAACATTAAACCTACTCACCTTCGAAATTAAATCTAATCATACTCTTCTTTCTTAGATTTCATATGACACAAAACTGACAACGAACACAATTTTGACGTCTATTGAAAATCTACCAACAAAATCGACCTTATATATATATATATATATATATATATATATATATATATATCGTTAAATAAAATAAAGACAAGATATATATATATATATATATATATATATATATAGACAAGATATATATATATATATATAGACAAGATATATATATATATATATATATGTTTTTGTTTATAGAAAGGGACCTATGGTCGAGGATATAGGTGGTCATTATCCACTATCTGTGCTGGGAGGGAAACTGGCTAGGGCTGCAACAAGGTATGGCCTCGGGGTTGCCCACCGAAAGCGCTTGCAGGGAAAACCTATCCATGCACTACAAGAACCCCGATATTATACAACGGTTGATCAGAGCAGCCGCTCTTGACGCTACGCAAGAGTTAGGGCTCCAAACTACCAGTCGGAAGCAGCAACCAGGAAACTGCCAACCCGGTACCCTCACAGTGATGAGCCGTTGCCACCAACCGGCCAGATCGCAGGAAACTCATGGAAGCACCAATACCAAGGTCTGAAGAGCGAGAAGAGAAAGCCGGAAACGATATCCTAAGCAGGAAACAAGGGGCAAGCCTCTACTCCAGTTCAATAGACATGGGAGGAGTATAGACCGGGCGATAGTGTGACCTATCTACTCCTATTTAAAAAAAAAAATTCCAACGGTGGAGAGTTAACTAAGTTTTAACTTAGTTTAACTTAGAAATTTCACAGGGAAGGGGTAACAAGTGGCTGCTGATACCTTGGTCAGGATAGCTTCGCATAACAGAATAAATAAATAAATAAAAACCCCAATTTTTTTTGTTTTTTTCCAAATGTAGCATGAACGCAAAAAAGTGAGAAAAAATGAAAAAAAATACAGATTTAAGAAACAATTCATACATACCGTGCAGTTTCACACAGGAAAATTGAATTAAGAAAGTTCCACTATCTTAAACTCTTGCTTTTCCCAAAAATTAACATCGAGTTAAGCTGCTTGGTAAAATTGAATTTGAAGAACATACCATAGAAATTTCACAGGGAAGGGGTAACAAGTGGCTGCTGATACCTTGGTCAGGATAGCTTCGCATAACAGAATAAATAAATAAATAAAAACCCCAATTTTTTTTGTTTTTTTCCAAATGTAGCATGAACACCAAAAAGTGAGAAAAAAGGAAAGAAAATACAGATTTAAGAAACAATTCATACATGCCGCGCAGTTTCACACAGGAAAATTGAATTAAGAAAGTTTCACTATCTTCAACTCTTGCTTTTCCCAAAAATTAACATCGAGTTAAGCAGCTTGGTAAATTTGAATTTGAAGAACAGACCATAGAGATTTCCTCGCACTTCCCGCCTGTCTAACTCGATCCCATATTCTTGCTTTCCTGACGGCTACAACCTCCAGAAATTTAAATTCAAAGTCAATACTCATCTACTAACCCCTGGACTCTAGCTCTCTCCCCACATTGTATAACCTTCTCTTTCTCTCTACCTATGTATCTGTCATCGCACCTGCTTTCTCAGCTTTCTATTGCTCCTTTCTCACTAGTTTGTACTCCTCACTCTTTTCTAATTAATGCTTTTACAGTTATGTAGCCCCCTGCACATCAATGGCATTTCTGCCTTGCTCGGGGTGAAATGATTATATATATATATATATATATATATGCCGTACTGATGAGCTGTAATACAGCGAAACAGATCTGTCTGCCGTTGACTATATATATATATATATATATATATATAAATGGAGCCATGGGGGAATAAAATATTAAGGGATAGGAGAACAGAATTCAAACTCCAGCAGGGTTATGTTCACTTGCGTGCAAGATACCCTAGGTAAGGGTATAAGTTCATTTTTTTTCCCACCAGTTATTAGTAAGTATCGGGATTCTTATCGTCTTGGGTGGCAATTTGTCTAGATGAAGGTCACATCTTTAATTCGAAACCTAGCGATGCCAATTTTAATCGCAAATGTATTTCATTTTATAATTCACACATATACTAACATTACCGACCTACAATTACACATTTTCATCCCGTGAATTCCATGATTCTTGTCATACGCATAATTTAAAAAGTCGTCCATCGATTTAATGCAGTTGATATTAGAATTATTTTCTTATACTTACATTTAAACTGACATTTATACTTTCTTATATTTAAAATAAACAACTATTGCTTTGATTGCAAAACATACATAAAAATAGGCATAATTTTACTACATTTAGAAATAAATATTTATTGCTTTATTTCACATGACACGTATCTAACCAATAAAATCAAACCTAAATAAATAGACTGTCTCTTTGTGTTTTTGGTTTTAATTTTAAAAAATGCGTTTCTTATTAAGAAATCTTAGAAGAAATTTACAAAAAGTGAAACCTGTTCTTTACTTACCTTATCAACTTATCGGATCTCAATCCATATATTTCAATTATATATATATATTTATATATTATTGAAATATATATAAAAATCAGTCATCAACTCATCAACATACAAGCCTGTTTTGCTGTATCACAGCTCAGCAGTAAGGCTAGTCACATTAACTTGCTTGTGGCCTTGATCGAAATTCAGCCGATTTGGTGTCAGTCAGAGTCGCTCCCCCATTTAAGCCATAGGCGCCTGAAAAAAGGGAAGGTAAATTTTAACGTGTTGTATATAAGCAGTCTATACACACGCCAGTCACCGAAAGAATTTATTTCTGAATGCATATATTGCAGAAGTGGAAACTTTTAAAAATGTTCTTCTTTAGAGAGCTCAATCGTAATCAAAACATAATATATTAGTCATACACAAACAAGCCTGTTTCGCTGTATCACAGCGCTTCAGTGTGGCTAGACACATCCACTTGCTTTTGGCTGGGATCGAATTATTTTCTAAGCACGGCAGATTTTTATGAATTTAAATCTACTTTTCAGTGGATACTCGGATTTGAGTCAACGCTTTGTTTATTTTTTAAAGGTATACTGATTTATTTTCGTCTACCGATCTGAAAGTTTGAGAAATGGTAGGAAAAAAATCCCTCTGTCCGTGACGGTTTGAACCTGTATAAGTAATCTGAGTGTCTACTCAAATACGAGTATCCCATAAAAATAACGTTTAAAGTGATATATTATTTTCTCGACATGTAATGTTTCATATAGACACTCAATTATTAAATCTTGAGTCACATCCAGAAGCTTGATGTCTTCCACAAAAATTGCCTTAGAACAATTTGTGGTTTCACCCTAAACAACCGGGTCTCTAATGCGGACCTGTTCACGCGCTGCGGTATTAGCCGTATTGAGAGTTTTTTCATGCAATCAGAGCTGCGTTGGGCAGGACATGTCTTACGTATGGAAGATGACCGGATACCAAAGCAAGTGTTGGACGGCGAGCTCAGCAGTGGACGGCGGAATGTGGGTAGACCTCTGCTCCGTTTTAAGGATAAGCTGAAAATGAATTTAACAAATTCCTCACCGTGATTTTGAACGAAATACCTCTCAACAAATTGAATGGAGATCTGTCTGCTAGAGGGGCATCAAGCAGTTCTCTGAGACTGAAATTGACCAACTGCGCGGAAGACGTGAGAGAACCAAAGCATCTGCAAGTATCCCAGCCGATTATTCGTGCAATCTTCCTTCTCGCCTCTATTGTGGGCTTGTTCATAAATCTCTTGCAGGACTCAAATGTCATTTACGATTGAGTAAGTGCAGGCATGCTACATCGAATTAAACAGTTGTCTAGACCTCATACGTGGAAATCGATGGGAGAGTCCATCATATATATATATATATATATATATATATATATATATATATATATATATTAATCATTTCACTCCGAGCAAGGCGGAAGTGCAGGGGGCTACATATCTGTAAAAAGATTAATTAGAAAAGAGTGAGGAGTACAAACTTGTTAGGAAGGAGCAATAGAATGCTGAGAAAGCAGGTACGATGAGAGATACATAGGTGGAGAGAAAGGGAAGGTTATACGGGTGGAGAGAGAGCTAGAGTCCAGTAGTTAGTAGATGAGTATTGACTTTCCATTTAAATTTCTGCAGGTTGTAGCTGACAGGAAAGCAAGAATATGGGAGCGAGTTCCAAAGGCGGGAAGTGCGAGAGAAGAAGCTGCAGGAGAAGAATTGTCGTCTGCATTTGGCTAACCTGAGTGTGAATGGGTGGGACCCAGTTGCCAGTCCGGTTGCACGAGTAAACATCTGTTGAGGAGGCATCAGTGACTTAAGTTCGTCCGAGAAGAAGCCATGAAAGTATTTATAGAACAGACAAAGGGAGGCCACATTTGGACAATGGGGAAGTGGCTGCAGTCGAGCCGTCAGATCAGTACCTATCACATTACAGACTCTCCTTTGGAGCCTGTCAAGAACACTGAGGAGAACGGCAGGGGCGCCTGACCATAAATGGAAACAGTACTCCTGCACGGACGGATGGTTGACTTGTATATATGCAGGATGGCTTCAAGCGGAAAAAACATCCTGGATCAACATAGTAACGCAAACTTCTTAGCAGTAGATTTTGCTATGGATTCAATAAAGTGGTTCCATTTGAGATCTGAGGACAGGTTAAGTCCGAGGAGGCGTAGTGTATTGCTCTCCGGGAGAATCGCTTGGTCCATGCTTATGGGAGGCAGGAGAGGATGCCTGTAATGGTTGACAGACAACAGCTTGGTCTTAGACGAATTGAAGTTGACAAGCCACTTCTTACCCCAGTTCACCACAGAGTGTAGATCCCGTTCAAGATCAGCAGCGAGATTATCTCTGTCCGCCACGACAGGTTTCTTACTGGTGAGGGAGTATTTTGTAGTGTCCTCTGCGTAGATGCCTACTTGGGACTTGATCTCATCTGGGAGGTCGTTGATGAAAATAAGGAAGAGCATCGCGCCCAGGATAGAACCCTGTGGGACACCAGCATTCGTACTGTAGGATGAAGAGGCACGCCCATTCAAAACGATCTTCATTTTGCGGTTATTTAGAAAAGATTGGATTAGGTCAAGCAGGCGACCGGTAATACCTTAACCCCGTAGTTTGCATAGGAGGCCAGAGTGCCAAACCCTGTCGAAAGCCTTGGAGATGTCCAGAGCAACCGCGCGAGCCTCGTTTAGACTCATCAAGGGCCTCTAGCATGTACGGTTGTTAGCACGTCGGCCGTGGACCTGGCAATATATATATAATATATATATAACTCGACTATATTCTGTAAAAAACGGTTTAATTTCTATTTTTGTCTTCAGAAATTGAATTAAATCAACTTTACAGTGTTAGCTGCTTGTGGTAAGTCAACCGGATTCAGTCCATTTTTCAGTCTGTTTTTGTGAAATTTCTTGGAAATTATTTTATTTATTTATTTTTTTTTTTTTTTTTTTTTTTTTTTTTTTTCGTCTTTTTGGCCGTCTTTGTTTTTTTTTTGTCACTTAATTTGTGTAAATAATTTTGCTATTCAATAGTATTTTCGACTAATGATAAATAGCATCACGGTTCAATTATTTCCATTAGTTTTGTCTTGTAGAAGATTTAAATTTCTGTCTTCGAGAGATTGAATTCTTTAACGGTTTGGTAAGCGAACGCAAGCAACATAACTCGACTATATTCTGTAAAAAACGGTTTAATTTCTATTTTTGTCTTCAGAAATTGAATTAAATCAACTTTACAGTGTTAGCTGCTTGTGGTAAGTCAACCGGGATTCAGTCCATTTTTCGTCTGTTTTTGTGAAATTTCTTGGAAATTATTTTATTTATTTATTTTTTTTTTTTCGTCTTTTGGCCGTCTTTGTTTTTTTTTTTGTCACTTAATTTGTGTAAATACCTTGCTATTCAAGGGTATTTTCGACTAATGATAAATAGCATCACGGTTCAATTATTTCCATTAGTTTTGTCTTGTAGAAGATTTAAATTTCTGTCTTCGAGAGATTGAATTCTTAACGGTTTGGTAAGCGAACGCAAGCAACATAACTCGACTATATTCTGTAAAAACGGTTTAATTTCTATTTTTCAGAAATTGAATTAAATCAACTTTACAGTGTTAGCTGCTTGTGGTAAGTCAAATCGATTCAGTCCATTTTTCAGTTCGTTTTTGTGAAATTTCTCTTGGAAATTATTTTATTTATTTATTTTTTTTTTTTTTTTTTTTTTTTTCGTCTTTTTTGGCCGTCTTTGTTTTTTTTTTTGTCACTTAATTTGTGTAAATAATTTTGCTATTCAAGGGTATTTTCGACTAATGATAAATAGCATCACGGTCTGAATTATTTCCATTAGTTTTGTCTTGTAGAAGATTTAAATTTCTGTCTTCGAGAGATTGAATTCTTAACGGTTTGCAAGCGAATCAAGCAACATAACTCGACTATATTCTGTAAAAAACGGTTTAATTTCTATTTTTGTCTTCAGAAATTGAATTAAATCAACTTTACAGTGTTAGCTGCTTGTGGTAAGTCAACCGGGATTCAGTCCATTTTTCAGTCTGTTTTTGTGAAATTTCTTGAAATTATTTTATTTATTTATTTTTTTTTTTTCGTCTTTTGGCCGTCTTTGTTTTTTTTTTTTGTCACTTAATTTGTGTAAATAATTTTGCTATTCAAGGGTATTTTCGACTCACGATAAATAGCATCACGGTTCAATTATTTCCATTAGTTTTGTCTTGTAGAAGATTTAAATTTCTGTCTTCGAGATTGAATTTTAACGGTTTAAATAAGCGAACGCAAGCAACATAACTCGACTATATTCTGTAAAAAACGGTTTAATTCTATTTTTGTCTTCAGAAATTGAATTAAATCAACTTACAGTGTTAGCTGCTTGTGGTAAGTCAACCGGGATTCAGTCCATTTTTCAGTTCGTTTTTGTGAAATTTCTTGGAAATTATTTTATTTATTTATTTTTTTTTTCGTCTTTTGGCCGTCTTTGTTTTTTTTTTTTGTCACTTAATTTGTGTAAATAATTTTGCTATTCAAGGTATTTTCGACTAATGATAAATAGCATCACGGTTCAATTATTTCCATTAGTTTTGTCTTGTAGAAGATTTAAATTTCTGTCTTCGAGAGATTGAATTCTAACGGTTTGGTAAGCGAACGCAAGCAACATAATCCGACTATATTCTGTAAAAACGGTTTAATTCTATTTTTGTCTTCAGAAAATTGAATTAAATCAACTTTACAGTGTTAGCCGTTTGTGGTAAGTCAACCGGGATTCAGTCCATTTTTCAGTCTGTTTTTGTGAAATTTTCAGAAATTATTTTATTTATTTATTTTTTTTTTTCGTCTTTTGGCCGTCTTTGTTTTTTTTGTCACTTAATTTGTGTAAATAATTTTGCTATTCAAGGGTATTTTCGACTAATGATAAATAGCATCACGGTTCAATTATTTCCATTAGTTTTGTCTTGTAGAAGATTTAAATTTCTGGGTCTTCGAGAGATTGAATTCTTAATGGCTTCAGTAAGCGAACGCAAGCAACATAACTCGACTATATTCTGGTAAAAAACGGTTTAATTTCTATTTTTGTCTTCAGAAATTGAATTAAATCAACTTTACAGTGTTAGCTGCTTGTGGTAAGTCAACCGGGATTCAGTCCATTTTTCAGTCTGTTTTTGTGAAATTTCTTGGAAATTATTTTATTTATTTATTTTTTTTTTTTCGTCTTTTGGCCGTCTTTTGTTTTTTTTGTCACTTAATTTGTGTAAATAATTTTGCTATTCAAGGGTATTTTCGACTAATGATAAATAGCATCACGGTTCAATTATTTCCATTAGTTTTGTCTTGTAGAAGATTTAAATTTCTGTCTTCGAGAGATTGAATTCTTAACGGTTTGGTAAGCGAACGCAAGCAACATAACTCGACCATATTCTGTAAAAAACGGTTTAATTTCTATTTTTGTCTTCAGAAATTGAATTAAATCAACTTTACAGTGTTAGCTGCTTGTGGTAAGTCAACCGGATTCAGTCCATTTTTCAGTCTGTTTTTGTGAAATTTCTTGAAATTATTTTATTTATTTATTTTTTTTTTTCGTCTTTTGGCCGTCTTTGTTTTTTTTTTTTGTCACTTAATTTGTGTAAATAATTTTGCTATTCAAGGGTATTTGACTAATGATAAATAGCATCACGGTTCAATTATTTCCATTAGTTTTGTCTTGTAGAAGATTTAAATTTCTGTCTTCGAGAGATTGAATTCTTAACGGTTTGGTAAGCGAACGCAAGCAACATAACTCGACTATATTCTGTAAAAAACGGTTTAATTTCTATTTTTGTCTTCAGAAATTGAATTAAATCAACTTTACAGTGTTAGCTGCTTGTGGTAAGTCAACCGGGATTCAGTCCATTTTTCAGTCTGTTTTTGTGAAATTTCTTGGAAATTATTTTTATTTATTTATTTTTTTTTTTTTTTCGTCTTTTGGCCGTCTTTGTTTTTTTTTTTTGTCACTTAATTTGTGTAAATAATTTTGCTATTCAAGGGTATTTTCGACTAATGATAAATAGCATCACGGTTCAATTATTTCCATTAGTTTTGTCTTGTAGAAGATTTAAATTTCTGTCTTCGAGAGATTGAATTCTTAACGGTTTGGTAAGCGAACGCAAGCAACATAACTCGACTATATTCTGTAAAAAACGGTTTAATTTCTATTTTTGTCTTCAGAAATTGAATTAAATCAACTTTACAGTGTTAGCTGCTTGTGGTAAGTCAACCGGGATTCAGTCCATTTTTCAGTCTGTTTTTGTGAAATTTCTTGGAAATTATTTTATTTATTTAATTTTTTTTTTTCGTCTTTTGGCCGTCTTTGTTTTTTTTTTCGTCACTTAATTTGTGTAAATAATTTTGCTATTCAAGGGTATTTTCGACTTTTACTAAGTTAAAACTTTGTAAGCCTCAGTCACTTTTTCCTTGTTTTTTTTTTTTTTTTTTAATTGGAGTAGATAGTTTCTACTATCGCCCGGTCTCACACTCCACCCCCTTCTTTTGAATGAGTTTAGAGGTGATCACCTTGTTTCTTGTTTAGGAAGGGGTTCCCGGTTCATCCCCTTTCTCTGGTCTTGGTGTTAGTTCAGCTGGAAGCTCTTTGCAGTTACGGAGTATGGTGGCAAAGTCTTTACATTCTGAGGGTACCGGGTTGGCAGTTTCCTGGTTGCTGCTTCCGACTGGTAGTTAGGAGCCCGAACTCTTGCGTAGCGTCTTGAGAGGCCGCTCTGATCAACAGTTGAATAATACCGGGGTTCTTGTAGTGCCATATCGCGCATGGACGGGCGTCCCTGCATGAACGTTCGGTGGGCAACCCCGAGGCCACATTATGTTGTAGGCCGCGCCAGTCTCCATCCTTCACAAGTTGCAAATGATTGACCGACTGATTCTATTCTAAGACCACTCCTTTAACTGAATTACTATGGAAAAAAGCAAACATAATAACAAAACTAAACCAGCTCATTTGAAAACGCCCAAACCTGTCTGCATCTCTTTCACTAACATACGCGGCATCCGCACCAACTTCCCCAGCGTAGATTCTTTCCTCCATAATAACTCACCTGATATATTAGCCCTATGTGAAACTAATCTTAACCCTTCTATCCCCTCATCTGAGTTCTGCGTTCCTGGCTACCTTCCCCTCTTCAGGAAGGACTCCAATGTTCATATGCATGGGCTTGGTGTCTATGTCAGCGAACACCTTCCCTTAGCTAGGGTGTCATCTTTTGAATCCCCAGATCATTCTTTCATGTGCTTCCGCCTCTCACTTCTCAGCTCGATTAGCTATCTCTTCTTTCTGTACCGCTCTCCTTCCTCCCCTGATTGTTCGTTACTTGACATCATTTCTGACAATATTGACAAAGCCATTTCTACCCATCCCTCTGCCCATGTATTCGTGTTTGGTGACTTTAACGCCCACCACACCAAGTGGCTGAAGAACGCTGTCACTGACCCTGCTGGTGTCCACACCATGAACTTTTCAATCACCCAATCCCTTACGCAAGTAGTGGACTTCCCCACGCGTTTCTCCGACAACCCTAACGGAAGGAACTCACTTCTAGACCTCTGCTTCACTTCCATCCCAGACTCTTGCACTACCAGACAACTCTGCCCACTTGGAAACTCTGACCACACTGTAGTGTCCGTCAATATTTCACTCCACTCCCGCCCGACCCATGAAACACAGACAAGTAGAATATCATACTGCTATCAAAGAGCAGACTGGGATTCGTTCCGAGACTTCCTCTGTGACATCCCTTGGAACAACGTCTTTAGTCTTCCCATCGAAGAATGTGCATCCGAGGTCTCCTCCTGGGTTAAGGCTGGCATTGATGCCTTCATCCCTGCTAGGAAATTCCAGCTTAAATCTCATTCGTCTCCATGGTTCTCACCCGCTTGTTCGGCTGCCATTGCCCACCGGAATCATTTCTTCCGACTTTATCGTAACTATGCGTCGGAACAAAACAGGCGCCTTTTCACTTCAGCTCGTAATAAGTGTAAAAGGGTACTTAACGAAGCTAAGATGTTGTTTGCTGCCAGAATGAAGCAACGCATAGCATGCTCTAAATTCGGCTCTAAAGACTACTGGCGACTCTGTAAAAGAGTACTTAACAAGAGCAAGTCCACAATACCCCCGCTAATCAACAAATTTGAGGTCCTCACCTCCCCAGCAGATAAGGCTGAATGTTTTGCCCGCAGATTCTCGAACAATTCGAGTCTGGACTCGTCTGGAGTTTTTACACCCGACTTCTCACCTAGAACCGAGGCACAACTGAATGATGTCCACATTACACCTTCGCTTGTCTCTAAGATAATCTTAAAACTTGACCCTCACAAAGCGAGCGGTGGTGACGGAATCCCAACCATAGTCTTAAAGAAATGTGCCCCTGAACTCTCCTCTATCCTTTCTAAGCTCTACAACCTCTGCCTATCTGCTTCCTGCTTTCCTGCCTGTTGGAAATCTTCCTCTATAGTTCCTATATTTAAAAACACTGGAGAACCCTCTGACCCTGCAAATTACCGCCCTATCAGCCTTCTTCCGATCTTTGGCAAAGTGTTCGAAGCCATTATCAACGCCGAGGTGGTTCAGCATCTCACAGCACACAGGCTCCTCTCGGACAAGCAATATGGTTTCCGCTTCACCAGGTCTACTGCTGATATGCTAACGACCATCACCGAGTACATATACCAGGCACTCGACAGGAATGGCGAAGCTCGAACCGTTGCATTGGATATATCTAAGGCGTTCGACAGAGTTTGGCATGCTGGCCTTCTATGTAAACTGCGGAGCTATGGTATAACTGGACATTTGTTTGAACTAATCCAGTCATTCCTCTCTAACCGCACAATGAAAGTGGTATTAAACGGACATGCCTCTCAGAACTACCATACAAACGCAGGTGTCCCCCAAGGCTCCATCTTAGGTCCTACACTCTTCCTGATATATATTAATGATCTGCCTGATTCCATAAGAACCCAAATAGGTTTGTACGCCGATGACACCACAGTTTACTCTCGCCTCCAACAAAAATCTGGTGTAGGCGTCAAAGCTAAACTCGCAGCCGAGATTGAAAAAGACCTCCAATCCATATTGGACTGGGGTAAGAAGTGGCTAGTAAATTTTAATGCTTCTAAAACGAAGCTACTGTCAATTAACCATCATCGACAATCTCACCTACCTCCCATTAGCATGGACCAGGCTTGCCTCCCAGAGAGTAAAACACTACGCCTCCTTGGTCTCACACTTTCAGCGGACCTCAAATGGAATGACTATATCGAATCCATTGCTAAATCCGCTGCTATGAAAGTCGGTTCTCTGTGTAGGGCCCGGAAGTTTTTTCCGTCTAAATCTATCCTGCACATTTACAAATCTACCATCCGCCCGTGCATTGAATACTGCTGCCATATCTGGTCGGGTGCCCCTGCTGTTCTCCTCGGGCTTCTCGATAAGGTTCAGAGGAGGGTCTGTAATGTGATAGATACCGACTTGGCAGACCGCCTGCAGTCTCTCTCCCACCGGCGAGACGTGGCTTCGCTGTGTCTCTTCTATAAATACTTTCACGGCTTCTGCTCCGATGAACTTAGATCACTGGTGCCCCCTAAATACGAATTTGCACGAGATACTAGATTAGCAACTAGATCCCACCCTTTTACAGTGAAATCGATAAAATGCAGCCGTAACTTCTACTCCAACAGTTTCTTTCCTCGCACTTCCCGACTGTGGAATTCTCTTCCAAACGATTGCTTCCCCGACGGCTACAATCTTCAGGAGTTTAAATGTAAGGTCAATAGACACCTCCTAACACACTAACCTGCTCCCATTCTATCAAACACTCTTCCCATCTGCCCGACACTCATCCTCGCTATCCTTACTCATCTATTACCTTTCTCCTGACATTCCCTATGTCTATCCACTCCTTCTCTTTACCTTCCCCTATGTAGCCCCATGCGCAATAGTGGCAGTGGAATGCCTTGCTTGGGGTGAGATGATTAAAAAAAAAAAAAAAAAAAAAAATATATATATATATATATATATATATATATATATATATATATACACACACACACAAAATGTCCGACGATACCTAAAGGTTGAAGACAACAATGTATAATCGCTATATTTCTAAATGAAATATTTAAAAGATCTACATTATATATGTATTGACAATTTTTTATACACCTGTATAATGTTCTAATTTAATTCGGAAAAATAACTGGTTAATAATAATTTTATATATATTAAATATATAAATAGATTTACACTCTCGCCCGTCAAATGAGCATACTGGAGCAATTGTAAACTATAACAAAAGTAGCTACTCACTCAATTTACGCATCGTTCTTCAGTAATGAACTGAACACTCTTGGGTTCTGCTTTTACATTGTGTATATAACATGCTAAAATCTGCTTTCCTTTAACGTGCGCCGAAAGCTTAGTGGTAGAATATCCGACTGATATCAATTCTAACGGATTTCAATCCTACCTGAAACCAGTCGTACGTATGTCTAATAACCATACTGATGGGCTGTGATGCTGTAAAACAGGTCTCTCTTGTGTTGACTATATATATATATATATATATATATAGTTCACTCAATGATTAACAAAACTGTTACCATGAACCTAATGAAAAGTATTATTAGAACAAAATCCAAGAATACGCAAAAAATAACAGGAATTTAAAAAGCGCATTAGGGTAAATTAGCAGATGTGACTAAAATAAATTCTATAAAAAAAACAGAATGATGCAAACAAGCATTTAGTGAGTATAGGATAGAAAGATATTGCTCCCGACTCAAGCATGAGACACAGAAAATGGAGAAAGTCGGTCAAACGAGCTGATATCAAACACTTGTAAAAACGTCAATGTTTAGCCTATGGAGCTTTGTGTACTACCCTAAAAATTATTTAGAACATTTTACAGTGCAACACGGGGTTTTCACCAAATTAAGTCCAATCATTAGTTACAAACAGTGTCAAGCAAATTATATTAATATAAAATACTTGAAGATAAAGAAATGTTGAAACGAATGTTGTGTAATCGGCTGATTTCTGAATAAATATATATATGTGTGTGTGTGTGTGTACGTATAAAATACAAAAAAGTATATATATATATATATACATATATATATATATACCAAAATATTACGAAATACATCATTTTTTAAAACACTGGGGTGGCGTAATAAAAATTATATATATATATATATATATATATATATATATTAATTATACAGACATATCTTTTCAATATTTTTATTATCGCCCTTTCAATTTGTCCAATTAGTTTCTTGAAATTGAAATGAGATTCATCAAGAGAGTCGCTTGTACATATTTTACCCAAGTACTTTTGACCTTTTCTAAAATTATTTTTATGGGTAAATTACAAAATCCAACTTGCTATCGTTACTTAAATATGCGTTTGTGTATTTATGTGTTTCATTGTCTTAATTATTTTAACTTACTACTAATCACAACTAAGGTACAACTAATCACTTTCATAGAGGTTAGCATCAGCCATAGAGATGAAAGGCAGAGGGGAGGTTTTTAAAATTCTTTTATAATCATTTCAACCAGCACAAGGCAGAACTGTCACTTGTTTGCAGGGAGGTTACTGCGAGAGAAAAACAGAATACTGGAGATGTCGAAGAAAAGATGAGATTTGAAGGGGATATAAAGAGTTAAATGGGGTTTAGACAGTAAAAAAAATTTAATTGGCGTGTCATTTTGAACATTTTAGCTATCAGGGGAAACAAGTAAACAGAAGGAGTTTCCATAGACGAGAAATACAAGAAAATAAAGTGATAGAATAGAAGTTGCATTTACTGCTTTGACGATAAAATGGTGATACCTTGATTCCAGTCGAGTCATTCGAGCAAATTCAGGAAAAAAAAGATTGTCAGAGCATAAATCTTGAAAATAATTCCTCAAATGACGTTGGTGAAAAAATAACTGATATCGAGCTATCTAGTCAGGATCAACTAACTTGCATATCCTCCTTTGCATTTTTGTCGAGAGCAACAAGACAACCTGACCAGATATGGCAACAATATTCAATGCACGGACGAATGGTAGATTTTTAAATTTGCAAAATTGAAAAGGCCATATTTTGCTTTGGTCACCAACTGAAAAGGTCGTTTTAGACATCGGGTATCATTTTGTTATAAACGTAGTGATCAGCCTTACAATCGATGCTTCTATAAAGTACTATACTCTATATTTTTGGAATTATAGTAGTTTTTATCCTTACTGGAATTCCGAATGGAATCTTTTTCTTTAATGCTTAGCTAATTCTTATATAAGATTAGGTGAATTTTGTGCACTTGAATGCATATACCACATTTTTAGATATGCAGTTCAAAATTTTTTTTTATTGTAAATGTATTTGTGAGATTTTTCCTGTAAGTATATCACAAACCTCACATTTTTATTACATAAAGTACTGTATTGTCTTGGCTAAATTTGGAGGACGTTAATATGCGTTTTTGTCTTGTTGGTTGACGTTTTCTCTTACTTATTTTTAAATATGTTTTCATTTCATCATTTTTGTTACGTAAGTCGAACTTTTCTTTATATTTTCTGCAAATAGTCCTGGTTTGTTCTATTGTATGATAAAACATCTGCTATTCTGTTGTATGTTGAGATATACGCATGTTGAAATATAGGAACTAGCCAAGCACTAAAAAACAGAGTTTCCCTAAAAAACAATAGAAAACACTTTGTATCACAATACATATTCTAAGGTAAATCTCAAATCATGCCATTATAATAAGACAAACAATTATAGTTACTCACAAAAACATGAACTTTTGCAATTACTCAGTCTTTTACGCAAGTGGTGGATTACCCTACGTGCTTCCCCACTGTTCCTACAGGACACGCATCTCTGCTAGATCTTTGTTCACCTCTGTCCCTGACTCCTGCCGAACCTTGCACCTTTGCCCTCTTGGTCACTCCGAACATGCTATCTTTTCTATTAATATCTCTCTTCATTCCGACTTCTTCAGGAATCTGCTACCAGCAGAATTAGCAACTTCTACCAAAGTGAAGACTGGAATTTGTTCCGCGATTTTCTATGTGACGTCTGTTTCGCAAAAGTGTTAATCGTCCCCGTTGAGGATTGCACCATTGAGGTCTTCTCCTCAGTGAAAGCTAACATTGATGCTTTCATACCGGTCAAGAAGTTCCGAGCTAAACCTCATTTGCCCCTAGTGTTCACTACTACCTGTTCAGCCTCTATTTCCCATAGAATCATTACATCCGGTTATATCAGAGCCACTCGTCTTAACATATTAGCCCCTATTTGCCTCTGCTCGTAATGAGTTTAAGAGCATAATGAATGACGCTAAGCTCTTGATCACTGAGAGAATGAAGCAGCCTCTAACATCCCGGAAGTTCAGCTTCGAAGACTACTGGCGGCTGTTCAAATTTGTGAGGAATAACAGCAAATCTTTCATCCCTCCTTTAATTAAAGATTTGATGTTCACACAGCCACAGCGGACAATGCCTGTTTTCCTGCCTGCTGGAAATCCCTTTCTGTGGTTCTCGTGTTTAAAAATTCAGAAGAAACCTCGGACCCATCTTAATGTTACTTGATCAGCCACCGATCAATTTTCGGCGAAACGTTCGTAGCTAACACCAGTGTTGAAATAGTTCAACATCCCACCGCCCATAAACTATTCTTGGACAGAGAGTAAGGGTTCCGCTTTGATAGGTCTACTGCTGATATGCAAACAACCATCACTGAGTACATATACTAAGCCATAAGAACGGCGAAGTTTGTGCTGTTGCCCTGGATATATCCAAAGCATCTAATAGGGTCTGACACCCTTGCCTTCTGCTCAAGCTACAGGGCTATGGTATCAGTAGGTGCTTACTTGGTTTGATTTAGTCGTTCTTATCAAACCGCATAATGAAGGCCGTCTTGAATGGGCATGGCTTCTGATATTATCACACGATCTCAGGTGTCCCCCATGGCTCTATCCTAGGTCTGATACTCTTTCTGATCTTCATCAATTCTGACGTGATCAAATCTCACGTAGGCGTTTAAACTGACATCTCCACCATTCACTGCTGCCTCAGTCAGAAATCTGCTAAGATGGACAAAGATAACATCACTTCTGATTCCAGACTGTAGAGAAATGTGGTAAAAACTGTCTCGTAAATTTTAATACTTCCAAAACAAAGATTCTATCTGTCATCTACCACATATATTCCCTCTTGTTCCCCATCAGAAGGGATCAAGCTAGTCTCCCCGAATGCAATACACTGCACCTCCTCGGTCTCAAATCTCTTCCGATCTCAAGTGGAACGATTATGTTGAATCAACAGCTAAATATATTGCTAGAAAGTTTGGGTCAATCTTTCGGGCCAGGAAGTTTATCTCGCCTGAGTCCTTCTTGCATTTAAACAAATCAGCTATTCACCCATGCATTGCAAACTGTTTTCATATCTGGTCGGGCGCCCCTGCTATTCATCTTGGGGTTCTCGGCATGATCCAGAGTGAAATCTGCAATGCAATCGATCCTGACCTGGTAGCTCGAATCCAACCACTTTCTCACTGGGGTGACGTGGCTTCGCTCTGTCGCTTCTACATATATCTTCATGGATTCTTCTCCAACGAGTTTAGCTCCTTATTGTCCTCTCTACATGAATTTACTCGAGCAACCAGACTGGCATTCTCTGACACGCCCTGTAACCGGTACCTCTTTCATTTGCTCTCCTTCTACGTAGCCTTTCACCCTTTTATGTAGCCCCTGCGCACTAGTAGCGTTATTACCTTGTTTGGGTGGAAATAATTTTTAAAAATGCAAAAAAAAAACTACATAAACAAATTCCAACCAGCACATAATAGATCTTAAACCCCCACGGACACACAACATGCGCACAGAATGACTAAATACACTAGTCAGGCCGATTGCACAAGCGCATAAACGTACACACGAAATCATGCACACATACTAGCAAAAACAAATGCAGTGGCACACACACGAAATAGGAATTGTGTATATATATATATATATATATATATATATAAATATATAGTGTATTGATGCAGCAAATAATTTTGTAAACATATACTGTTAAATATAAGAGACAATGAATATCTATTATGTTTAATCATGAGCCGTTTTAAACGTCGTATTTTGGCTTTAATTTCAGTTGAAAATACAGACAAAAATTCTTAGAACCAAATTAATAAATAATTATCCAAATGGAGAATTTTTGTCTTTATTTTCAACTGAAATTAAAGCCAAATTACTACCTTTAGAACGGCTCATGTTTAAACATAATAGACATTCATTGTCTCTTATATTTAACGGTATATATATATATATATATATATATATATATATATATATATATAATTCCATATAATTCCAGGTGAAGAGGATTCAAAGTTTTATTTCCTTGAGTGCCCCGGCATGTATTTTATTATGACCAGTGCTCAATATAATAATTACAGAGCTTAATATATTTCTGAATTAATTGTACATTGCGACATACATTCTCTTCATCAGGTTTGATGTTGTTTGTACAGATGATTTATATTTAAATACGAAAACATTCCGTTTGTTGTGTACGTATGTAGGAAGATATAAAATTCACATGTATGATTCTTTTAACTAATCAGAGGAGATATTCATTTTGGAATTTGGCCCCCAAAGAATACATATTAACTTTTTCTCATATTCTCCCATTTTCCCATCCCATATCTTCATTTTCTTATTTCTTCTTTTCCCTCCTTAACGGCCAAGATGTCAACCTGCCTTTAACCTAAACGTATCATTTTTCTTTTTTTCCTTTTTTATATTTTTTCTCTTTGCAGTTTCTCTCTCTCTCTCTCTCTCTCTCTCTCTCTATATATATATATATATATATATATATATATATATATATTGTTGTCATCCGCAGACAGATCAGTTTTACTGTATCACAGCTCATCAGTACGGTTAGACTCCGATTGTTACAGAACCCAGGCTCGAAACCCGACCGATTTGGCGTCAGTCGGCGACTCTACACCTGGGCCACGGGGCGTTCGGTGGAAGAAGGCTGTCTTTTTAGCGCATATCGTATTACGCGCCCAATAGCTAGAGTGCTCAAATTCATTTTTTACAGAATGAGCGATGCGTACACGCTAGAGTGGCTTCTGTTTTTCAAAGTCTACCTTTCTTCCAGAGTGCTCAATCAGGGTGTGAGAGCGTAACTATTAACACACACACACACATACACACACACACACATATATATATATATGTGTGTGTATGCGTGTGTGTTTTATATTTTCTTGCTTTGCCGTTTCTATTTCTCTCTCTCTCTATATATATATATATTTATATATATGTGTGTGTGTGTGTGTGTGTGTGTGTGTGTGTGTGTGTGTGTGTGTGTGTGTGTGTGTGTGTCGATTTTTATATAAATTTAAATGTCGTTTCTCAATTCGTTTTAATACCTGTTGAAACGGAGAAAGATTCCCTCAAAAACACAAGAAAATGTGAACTACTCTCACTCACAAACAAGAGATGATTGAATACAGAGACTCTAAAGATAATTAATTTCTTTTAGTATTTGAAAACACCGCTCTCTGCCTGATGAAGTTTGCGTGACCAAAAACATTTGTAACAAAATAAAAAAATAAAATGCAATAGATTTTATAAAAGAACATTTCCCGTTTCTCTTTTTGTTTAAAAATACACTTTTCTTTTGTTTGAACCAGTATAACATCCACATATATATATATATATATATATATATATATATATATATACCTGTACTAAACCGCTAGAAAAAGAGCATATTATGAGTAAATAAGGCCCCAAACTTAATAAAAGCGAACTTTTTCATTATAAGTTTTATGTTATTTTTAAGGGAAATTATCAATGTATTTTCTAATTATTTGTAATATTTTTTAAGCCCATCTAAAATTTTCGAAATTTTGTTTAAATTCTTGTTTTGATATCAGTTAAGCGGGTAGCCAAATCGTTACGAGAATTTACAATGGAAAATGTAATATGACATAACTCAGTATTTTTAAGTGACATTCGGAAATCCTAGCATTATTCAAGTAACTGTTGCATTTTAAAGAAATTTTCAGGATTATTCAAAAATTAAATAAATCACTTTTGAAATTATTATTTTTAAAATATATTGGTAAGAAAATATTTTTTTATATCTGTTAATCCACCTCTACGTAAATTAATGAAATTTTAAAAAATTAAATTTTGTTGCCAAAATTGGTTTTATTAGTTAAACGCGGGATTCACTGGGGAATTTAAATTCTTTTTTCCTAAACATTTTGCTCTAATTTTCGAAGATCTGCTTAGAAAAAGAATACTATAAATGCAATATAACTATGACATCATTTAATGGGATAAAGTTTTAATTCCTTTAATAAATGGTATAAATTAAGGACAATATTGTCAGAAAAAATTTCGATTCATCATGAAGATTTAAAACAATTGTTTCCATTGTTTTTATAATAAAATTTTATAAAATTTTAAAAATATTTTTAACTCCTTTAAATTAAAAACGTTTAATACAAATGGTCGTGCCTTTGTATTTTTAAAATAATTGTTAATCATTAAAAGTATAGCCGAATACGCTTCAACATAAAACTATTTTAAAAATCACGACTTCATCCAGAAAAGAAGGCAATTATAATGACAGAGAAAATAAAATAAAATCTGAACCATAGTAACTACATATCACATATGGTGTTAATAGAAGATCTGCATTAAAGGTGATATTTTGTAAAATCCAGTGCGCAGATTACTGATTATCTTTCGATTAAGGCAAACAGAAAATAATTAAGGCAGCGGGAATTGTTTACAGTGTAATTTTTTGAAATCTCAAAACAGGTTTTGTAAAATGTTGTAAATTGAATAGTTTAGCATAATGCTTACATTAGAGTAAGCAATTGAAACTAAAATGACAGCGCATATTAGAAAACGCCGTCAGAGTCATTACAGTTATACAATTGTACTGTTTACAACAAATCTAGAAATTCTATCTGTAAAATGATGGGATCCATCTGCCAATCTTGTACTACATTTAAATTCCTGAAATTGAGGTATGAAAGAGAAAGCTCATAAAAATTGTTAGTACGTAAATATTTATAGAATTTTTTCAGTTACTTTACTGCGGTGGGAAAATGAATATCAAGTTGCCAGGTCAGGACCAATAACATTGCATATTATTTTTCGGATTTTATCAAGAATCTCTAAATACACAGTAGACGCACCAAGACAGATGAGTTATCAATATCCAATGTGTAGGCGAATAGTGGACAAGACAGTGTACAAGGAGAATATTTTCTAACACGACAGTGATGAACTCTCCGACAGTTGACCTAGCAATTGAAGTATATCCTTAGACATAATTTCACAATTAATAACAATACCAAAGTTGAAATTACTGGAATTTAGAAGGATTGTCTTGCAAGTATACATTACCAGTTGCTCATTAAGGTGGACAAGTTCCAATTCATGGTAATCTTATAATACAGATTCTAGCATTCGCTATTCTCTTAGGTCAAAACATTATGCTGGTTATTCTGCTCTTTATATTATGGTCGTTTGTTCAAGTTTTCGATACAGTATTTAAATATCTGTAATATAAAGGGTCACCTTTCAGTGGTTGTACGTTGTGTTGCAGTGGTTATCGGCTCGGAACAAGAAATCGGGGAGCTGAGTTCAAATTCTAGTTGAATTACATGCATTTACTTACGCGCACATAGGAAAGGTATTGGGAAAGGTATTAATCCGTTTCTTCCCTCCAGTTATGGGTTAAATAACAAAACAGATTGGGTTCAATAGCTTTGGTTGGCAACCAGTCTAACGCAGAAAGTAATGGCAACTTACTGCAGGATAATCTTTTGTCCAGTCAGTCTTTCGAGACATGATCGCCCAAGCGTGTATTACGAATGGCATGTAACTGACTGAATATAAAGGGTCAGTCTTAATAGCAGTAGACGTCACTATAATCTGTCAACTTCAGATCAGAGGAAATATTTATACGAATGTGTCATTTTACTGGAGGTTAGTATTATAAAATATTATATAATATTAATAAATTTAACAAGAAACAGTAACAATTTTATTGGACTTTACAATAAACACAGAAAAATCAAAGCTAATCACGTTGATGTTGTGATTAAATGCTACAATAAAAGAATCTACGTTCTTATTAATATGGCAGTTTTGCTAAGTGTATGCCTTATTTGCATTAATTTTGAATATACCACGTAATGTTTATAGAAAAATAAAACAGGAGGAAGATATCAAGATAGAGTTGTCTTGCAAAATCTAACTGATATTTTTAATGTAAAAAAAAAAAATATTGGCTGGCTACTCGATTTTCAAAGTGAATGCTTGACGATCTAATCAAAGATGAAGGCTTGAGGCAGCAGAAATGTGGTTCACAGAAGGATGTCATTGACAGAGCACATGTGCAACGATGAGGTTTTGGAAAGAATGCAAACGAGAAAGAAACTGATAATGAATATCAGGCAGAGACAAATGAGGCTTCTAGGCCACGTAATGAGGAAGGAATGCCTGAAGAACTTGATACTCACAGGTCGGATGAAATGAAAAAAGACAGGGGAAAGTAACACCAGATTTACTTGTTAGGTCTGAGCAAATGGTTGACGTAGCGGGGCTTAGAAAAGATACCAAGAGAGAAATTAGTGAGAGCGACACGCAAAAGAGCCAAGTGAAATCCATGACCGACTACGCACTGAAGGCATGTCTGCGAAGGTGGCTAGACAATCTGCGCCATTGTGGGTCATTAATGTATTTCCACCCAGTAATCACTTTTTCACAGAGGGAATTTTGGTAGACTCTCTTGGCTTCATCCATATTTTAATGGACGGTGTGCACGTGAACTACATTTCTTAGTTCAAAATATTCTAACCTTTAAGGCTAAGACTCGCCATAACATGCACATTGTAGCAAACAACCCTCGTTTTTTCGTATTTCATTGGTGAGATTTAATATACATTCGAGCGGCTTTTTTTCCACAACCCGTTCTTTTAGGGAACAAACTGCCATGAACACTACAATTTTACCATGCTGTTACATGCTGGGATTTTCAGGATAACATAAGGAAATCAACTTGCACATTGATCAACCATATTTAGATTGGAACATGGTTCAGTCAGTCAATTAATTACCATATATTATACACGCTTGGGTGAACATTTCTCTTTTGTGTCATTACTGACGAGGCGGAAGATTTTCTCGCATTAGGTTGCAATTACTTAATGCGGTAGACTGATTACCAACCAAAGCGATATTGAACCCATAGCTAGAGGGAGAAGAAATAAATTAATACATTTTCCAAGGGTATTTGTTCGTAAGTGACTGAAACAAATTCAAATGGAATTCGTACTTCTCTCTGCAATATTTTATTCACGCACAATTACATGTCAAGAAAGTGAACGCTCTAAACACTCGGCTTCTTCTTCTTCTTCTTCTTCTATGTGCCTTGTCCCTGAAAGCGTAGGCGATCAAGGTTTTCCACGTCTCCCTGTCCTTGGTGGCTCTTAGCACGCTTTCTTTTGTTAGACCACTCAACCTCCGTTTTGTCATCAGCCAGTTCATATATCTTATCCCCCTCTTTCCCCTGTCTCTTTTTCCTTCTATCTGGCCTGTTAGTATCAGGTTCTCCAATTCCTCCTTCCTCGTTGCATGTTACAGGAACTCTACCTGTCTCTTCTTGATGCTCAGTATTAATTTCATTTTCGTTTCCATCCTTTCTAGAACGTTATAATTGCTCACATACTCGTTCCATGATATCAGCAGCATCCTTCTGTAGAACCAAATTTCCGTTGCTTCAAGTTTTTCCTTCCTCCTTGATGATATTGTCCAGCGTTCACTGCCATATTGAAGAACTGACAACACATAGCAATCCAGTACTCTCTTCTTTGTTTCTAGCGAAATTTTCTTGTCTGTTAATACTTTACTCATCTTCTGCAACGCGTCCCTAACCATGAGAATTCACCTTCGGATCACTGTGTCGAACTTGCCGTCAAATCTTAGAACACTTTCCAGTATCCCCTCCGTCGGCTATCAGACCAAAAAATGACTTGCATATTTTTCTATAAGGACGAAAGAAACCGCTATGCGACAAACATTAAAACGCGTTACAGTTTTCGCCTGAACCAAATAATAATTATCAATTTGAAATATACCGTGTAAATTTTGTAATTTAGAATAAGTCAGTGTAAAGAAAAATAAAAACCGTTGGTGATCGATCATTAAATATGGATGATAATATCAATGCTCGTGGAAAAAGCGAAGCCATTGACGTCGCTAATTTTGACAAATCGGAATACAAATGTTTGAAAACACATTTTAAAGAACGACAGCTCCAAATGCCAGGAAATTCTATCATTTTCCAAAAACGTCTTGATAAATACGTCCCGTCTCCAAAATTCTAAGTATAATGACTATTTTATGTGTAAAGTGCTTTCTTTTATGAAAGGCAGTCTTTTAGAAATAAAATTAAACATAAATATGGAAAAAAATTACTTCCTTTTATGAACAAAATGCGAGTGGTTTTGAGCTCTCAACTAGCTATTGATTCATTAAAGCAGACATCACGAGTTCTTCATAATAACTTTAATATATATATATATATATATATATATATATATATATATATATATATATTCTGATGCCAAATGATATACATTGGTGATGCATAGATTTTAACTTATAATAATGATATAGCAATTATATGAGGTTCTGTATAATATCTATAATATCATCGTATTGATGTATAGTCAGATCTAGTATAACAAAAATTTTCATGGCTTCTGCTCAGAAGAACTCAGGTCACTGGCGCGCCCAGATCAAGAATTTAATCGTGAAACCAGATTGGCTACACGGTCCCACTCCTTCACAGTTAAATCAACCAAATGCAGCCGACAATTCTACTCCTGCAGATTTTTTCTCGCACTTCCCGCTTGTGAAATTCCATTCCGTATCTTGCTTTCCTGACGGCTACAACCTACAGAAATTTAAATACAATGTCAATTCCCATCTCCTATGCATCTGACTCCAGTTCTTTCTACATCACCCAGTATATAATGTTATTTTTCTTTCTCTTTACTTTCGTAAATGTCTTCAAACCTGTGATTTTATCGTTCTCTTGCAGTTTTCCTGACACCCTCTGTAACTTATTCGTCTTTCTATTCGCTCCCCTCCTGCCTAAAAATTTACTCGCTTATGTAACCCTCTGCCTATCAGTGGCGATACCCGCTTCCTTGGGGTGAAACGATTGTTATATACATATCTATGTAGTCATCCGCACACAGATCTGTTTCGCTGTATCACAGCTCATGAGTACGATTAAACATCCGATTGCTTTTACCTAGAATTGAAACGCCAGTCGGCTATTCTACATCTGAGCTATGGGCGCTCGGTAGAAGGAGACAGACCTTTAGCGTATATACATACGTCAGTAGTTAGACTGTTCTAATTCGTTACTGAATGAACTATGCGTAGGTGCTAGAGTAGCTAATGTTTTTTCAAAGTTTTTTCAGTCTTCAATTCTTCCAGAGTGCTTAATCAGAGTGTGAGAGCGTAATATATATATATATATATATATATATATATATATATATATACTAAAAGCCATAATTAATAGGCAACACCAGTTTTTTTAAGAAATGACGTATTTCATGCTATTTTAGTATTCATTGGCAAATTGAACTTGAATGTTTTTGTTATGTTTACTTTGTAAAATTTCACAAGACAAGAAAGCAATGATAAACTCGACTGAATCACCCTAAATTTTCATTGATGAAACTGCAATATAGATAATTATTAAATATTTATACATTCATTTGATGTCCATGTTATTGTGCAATATTTGCATTTACAATTATTCACTTGGCAATAAATACTAACAAGTAGCATGAAATGCATAATTCTTTTAAAATCCTTGGGTGGCTTAATAATCATGGACGGCAGTGTATATGACCTAAATAATATTATATGGCATTTGCAAAGATTTTAAAATTCTGATTCCTTAATATTCGATATATATATATATATATATATATATATATAATTATGTATGTATGTATGTATATATACGTACATACATGTGTGTGTGGCTCTCTCTCTTTTTCTATGCGTTTGCGTGTCTCTCTCACTTTCTCTTTTTCTGAGTGTGTGCCTCTCTCTCTCATTTTCTCTCTCTCTCTCTCTCTGTGTGTGTGTGGCTCTCTCTCTTTTTCTATGCGTTTGCGTGTCTCTCTCACTTTCTCTTTTTCTGAGTGTGTGCCTCTCTCTCTCATTTTCTCTCTCTCTCATTTTCTCTCTCTCTCTCTCTCTGTGTGTGTGTGTGGCTCTCTCTCTTTTTCTATGCGTTTGCGTGTCTCTCTCACTTTCTCTTTCTCTGAGTGTGTGCCTCTCTCTCTCTCATTCTCTCTCTCTCTCTCTCTCTGTGTGTGTGTGTGTGTGTGTGTGTGTGTGTGTGTGTGTGTGTGTGTGTGTGTGTGTGTGTGTGCTTCGATAACAAGGTACTGCAGTGAAATGTTTACTTAATTTATTTTGTGTTCTCACAATTTTTTCCTTCTTTGGACATAATTATATAGAAAGTGTCCGAATGTTCTGTATATCCGCTATTTTTGCTATGCTTTTAACAATTATCCAGCATGATTTTATTTTTACATTAAACTGAATGTTGATTTTTTAGCTGTTATCTAGAATTATAGGAAAAGTTTTATTTTTCAGGCACGTTTAGCACATTGTGGTCCTGTTTATAATTGATGTTATTGGGTGTTGGCATTATCTTTTTTTATTGTTTATTATTATCAATTTTCCCATTATTCTTAGTAATTTTTATTCTTTCAATTTTTATTTGCTATGGATGAGTTTCTTATATTTCTATTATGAACGAGTCTTTTTCGGATGAATTGTGGTTGGTTTGCGTGCATATTTAAACGAGAACTAATTGGACTTTATACTTGAAGACCTACCAAACATCATCCACAATATACTCGTTGATAATTCAAATTTAATAGTCTCATTAATATGCAACAAAAACAGTGTCTCTTACGTCCATAGATCTGCGCATTCGTTAAATTTTATTAAATTTTATTAAATTTTATTAAGCTTTATTTACTTTTAAACTGCTGAATTACTCATCCCAGGCAATTATGGGATGTTGAGATTGATGTTTGTGGTCACCACAAGTTTTGGCGCCAAGAAAAAAAAACAAATTTTTTATCTAATTTCATGGTGCTGATTCTGAAAATGTCCTATGATCTTCATGGTTAGCTAATGTTTTTGCTGTATTGAAATAGCGTCATCCATTCGTACGGGAAGCAGGAATGTTTCTTCATGGTGGTCAAGGAAGAGTAACTTTGTTTTGAAGGTATTAAAATTTACTAACCATTTTCTAGTCCTTTTCTTCGATAAGGATTTTTTTCGATATTTCAGATCATCGTCCAGGTTTCCGGTACATATTTAAATATAAACAGTTCTATCTTTAAAAAAAACTTTCTGCTTTATCTAGCGTCAATCATTCGAACAAGGCCAGGACGCTCAAACCCTCGATCACGACGACTTGTGATGTTGAGTTCGCACAACCATCGACCACTCCTCAAAGAGAGCCGTGTGCCCTATTTCACCCACAAGACGCATTTAAATTTTTTTTATCTTTTCACCGGAAGCAGCGTACTTGAGATTGAAAGCAAGTGAAAATACTGAGCATAAAAAAAATGAAGCCAAGGGGAAAAGATGAACTGAATTCAAGAAGACATGCTATGTGATGTCAGTTCTTTAATATGGCCGTGACTGCTGGACAATCTCATCGAAGATAACGGAAAAACCTGAAGTAACTGAAATATGATTCTACAGAAGGATGGTGCTGATATCATGGATTGGACATGTGAACACTGATGAGGTTCTAGAAAGGATAGATACGAAAATAAAATTAATACGAAAATAAAATAAAATTAATACTGAGCTTCAGGAAAAGAGACCTGAAGTTCCCAGGACATGCTACGAGAAAAAAGCTTGAGGAATCTGATACTTACAGGTCAGATAAAAAAAGAGAAACTGGGGAAAGCAACGGGTAACATATTTAAAGGGCATGACCAGATGGATTGCTGAGCGAGGTTTGGTTTGTGTAACCGCAGAAAGCGTGCTAGGAGCTACCAGGAATAGGGAGACGTGGAAGAACATGATCACCTACGCCATGAAAGAGATGGCACATAGTAGACGAAGAAGAAGAAGAAGAAAAGATGACTCATGACGATTGATATTAGATTTAAAGATTTGAAGATAGTCTATATCATGGAAGCAATTAGAAGAAGTAGAAAAGTAACTAATAGTGTAGAAGTGGCGATGGCAACTTTTGCAGCAGTATACGGGTGGAAAACAGATGCTAATCTAGAAGCATGCATAAGTTTATCTGGTCGGCACACCACGGAAAAAGGCTCTTCAGAGCAGTTGTATTAAAATATTTGTAAAAAAAATCATAGGGAAGCCACGTTAGTAGCTAAGAAAGCAACGGAAGTCGAGATGACAAGTTAGAATAGATTAAATTAATTGTTTATGTGGACAGTAATCCCTATTTTATAAACGTTTCATTAAAGACATCTAACTTCATCCGCAAAGTATGCGTCGAAGATACAACTATAACAGCCTCATTAACATGTAGAAATGTAAACAAATAATGGAAGCTAGTTCAAAATATTAGGCCGATGCGTGTCACGTCTATTAAAGCTATAAATAATTTGTGAAATATTTTGAATAGCAAAGTGTATAAAAGTGCACGAGTATGTTTGTTTAGAAACTTGTCTGTTAAAACAAGCACCCACATACATAGATTAATTAATGTTACCTTCGAACAGACCCCGAAAGAGACAAACCTATTTACACAAATTACACATAAATATATGCTTTTCTTGCATGATTCTTCAATTGGAGTTTATGTTTTCAGTCTATCCTTGATAAGTGACATTTCATTTACTACTTTAATTTCATATTTTCACTTGATCTTCTTTCTTGGTTGTTTGACAGTGTAATTTTTATTATTATTACCGTGGATACAATTATTATTTAGTAGTAGTAGCATTAGTTGTTGTTGATATTGTCACGTGGATATTGGCAGATTTTGTCATGTCCACTTTGTCCAAAAAACACAACTGGAAGCCTACGATCTAACCTAACCTTGACATTGATGATGATGATGATGAGGAGGAGGAGGAGGGGGAGGAGGAGGGGGAGGAGGAGGACAATGAATATTAAATAATTCTATTAAATTGTGTGTGTAACTTGTAATTTAGTAAGAAAATTCAATCATTAATGTTTAGCTGTAATCTGAGTAAGAGAAAAATGTTTCGTGGGGAGACTATACTAACTGCAACTGACATTCTTCCGAGAATAAGGATTCCGATGACTAAAAATTTCAACTAATTTTTAGAAATCGATGCTGAATAAAATTCATAGATTCATAGCGTAAAGAGATGGTCAAGGTTTCTTAGTTCGGCTTTGTGGCAGATTTAACCAAACTCCCTACAGCTTACAAGTTTTATCCAGAATTATCATATATATATATATATATATATATATATATATATATATATATATAAACTTGAAGAAGAAAATTCATAACATTTTCAAATGGTTTTAAATCTAGTATTTTATCATTGCAAGATTAGGAATACAAACTGCTTCTTTGAAATTGTGGAAAATTTATAACCGTTTAATATGTGCTGAGTTTTCCTCTTAATGGTTCACATTAGTCTCGATAATATCCATTGAGTTCTTTAATTTTTTTATTTAATATTTTATGTTATTTAGATAAAATATTTTAGATTATCCTCTCCATTTGTAAGGGCTTGACATTCTCTCTCTCTCTCTCTCTCTCTCTCTCTGTTAGGGCGCCGCCCCTATTTGACTACATAATAGACTGTTCCCATTGCTATATATAGCAATGGTGTATTCTCTACAAGGAGGGTCGTACGGAGACGTACAGAGTCGTAGTGTCACTTGAGTCAGTGCGAGAGTTAGACACACTTCCGGTGGCGTACCGGAAGTAATCACGTATACACACGTCTTACGACGGATTGGACTCTTGTATCTTTCTATTGTAACTATTACTAATCACTTCTGTACCTACTAACCGTCTTTCCGCGGAATACAACTTATATTCTGATTCTGTTGTTTAGTTATTCATTTACACTTGGCGACATAACACTCTCATATATATTTACAAACTTTTCTTGAGAAAAGCTAAACAAATTTCATCTAACCAACAAGGATTGGTTGCAAATATAAAGTGAACCGTTTCCTAATTCCGACTTTGTCAGCTGCTTTTAATTTTGAACAGGTGATATCCTATGGAAAAATAAAAGAAATAAATTAATTCCCCAAACAATGTTTAATTGCAGAGTAGTCTGTAGTATTGAACTGCGTGTTAGAAGTAATCTATAAAAATCTCTTCTGTTAATTTAAATATTTGGAGTCTTAATACCGTGTTATATAATATTTGGGTCTGTGTGGAATTTTCTGGATATGTATTTGCTAATGTTTTTATAAGTAACTGAGTGGATAATACAGGTGGTAAGCTGAATTTTGTTTTAAAATAACAAACATACCTGGGGTAGCATGTTTCAATGAGGTTCGCCTATTTAAGTGTAGTTACACGGCAGTTTAGCGAATGCTTTTCGCAGTTTTCAGTCATCAGTTGAGTTCAGAACACAGAGAGAGATAAGGACGAGCGCAGCCTCTGGTTGCTACCTCGATGAGTGTGTGATGACCCTCCGACCAAATCCTAATCTACAAGTGAGACACTTAAGAGACGAACAAAAATGTATTTTATATTTGTATATCTGTTTTACTGTTGGTCATTTTTATCAGCGAGAGATTATAATCATTTTGCTGTGAAAATATAATCAAAATTTGGCTCCCAGTTTATTCTCGTCGAATTCGTTCCAGTTTAATTTCGTCGAAGTTGGTATGCAGTATATATACTTGATATTATACAACAACGGGTCTCGATGCGTCACCTATATTAAGCAACGTTGGAACTGCTTAGTACCTAAATAGGCGGCCGTTTTAAAAATATCAGATGTGTAAGTTTAGATTCGTTGGTTGTGTAATGGATAATAACCTGGAATTGAATATCAAAGATTCGACTTCCAAGTCCAGCCATATGCGTTATATTCATTTATATTCTTGGGAAGGGCATAATTACACCACATATCACATATATTAATTTCTGACTTTATCTGAGAATCATTATCTCGAAAAATTTCATTTAAAAATAGGAATAAATAAATAAATGAATAAAGCATTCTAGAGATGTTGATGAAATCATATTTATTCAAAGATTATATAAAAAAACATTTATAAGCCGTCATCTTATGCATTTTGAAAGCTATAAGGCATTACTGAATGTAAATAATTCCCAATATTTTATTAAACATTTTCTAATTCGTTCAACCAAGCAAGACAGTGATGTCACTAGTGCGCTTGAGGTTACAAGAAATGAAAGGGAAAGAGAGACTAGGAACAGAGAGGATTTAAGTAGCGACATAAGATGAATGAGATTCTACAGAAGTTGGCTATTGATATATTCAACTTGTACAACGAGACTCTTTTCATGACCATAGATATTATGCCAGTATTTGTCATCAGAGGCCACAATTTGAACAACATAAGGTACGCAGATGATGCAGTACTGACAGCAGACACGGAAAGAAAACTACAAGACCTCCGACGGAAGGTAGCTGAAGAGAGTGACAAGAAAGGACTACAAATAAACTGCAAGAAAATTGAATGCATGGTTATCGGCAAAAAGAGCAGCTCAAAATGCCAAATACAGGTGGGGGATACTAAAAAAAGCAGGTTCAAAAATTTAAATAACTGGGACATGGCGAAGAAAGCATTCCAGAAGTTGAGTAAAGTATTAAGAAACAGGTCAATTTCGCTAGAAACAAAGCAGAGAGTACTGGATTGCTACGTAATGTCAGTTCTTCAATATGGCAGTGAATGCTGGACAATATCATCGAGAAGAAATGAAAAAATTTGAAGCAAATGATATGTGATTCTACAGAAGGATGCTGCGCGGATATTAGTGGTCGAGCATGTGAGCAATGATAAAGTGTTAGAAAGGATGGGAACGAAAGAGAAATTAATACTGAGTATCTGGAAGAGAGAGCTAAAGTTCCTGGGACATGCAATGAGAAAAGAGGGCTTAGAGAAACTGATACTGACTGGCCAGATAGACGGAAAAAGAGACAGAGGAAAGCAGCAGATAGCATATTTCAAGGGCCTGATCAAGTGGATGACGGAACGGGGGTTGGTTAGTGAAAAACTGGAGAAATCGTGCTAAAAGCCACCAGCGATAAAGAGACATGGAAAACCATATATAAGGAACATATATAAGAATAAAAACGAATTGTGAGGAAGCAAGTAAATAGAAGGGGATTCTACAGATGATAAGTGCGAGAGAACTGTTAGAGTAAATGTGGAGGTTGCATTTAGCTATTTCAATCCTAAAATGTTTTCAACGTCTTATTCCATCTTTTAAGTTCAATTTAAATAGAAATATTTTTGATTGTGCTAATTGTTTTTGTATATATATATATATATATATATATATATATATATATATAGATAGATAGATAGATAGATAGATAGATGTCAGATTTTAATCTAACAACACCCTTTAAATCGTGTTGACGGGGCACCAGTAATAAAAAATGTTCAGATCAGTTTCCGTTAAAATATTTGTATAAAAGACAGAGACAAGTCACGATTACATTATAGGTCCTTCTTCAGATTTTTCAAGATTCTCGAGTTGTATAGCAGGACCACCATACCTTATATGACAACAGAATCCAATGCAAAACGAATGGTAGATTTGTAAATGTCAAAAATGGATTCCGACGAGAAACAGTTTTGGTACAATAGCGTGGCCCAAATCAGATGTAGCAATCAATTCGACGTACAATAAAGGCCATAGTTATTAGGCGACCCGCGTGTTTTAAAATTGATGTATTTCATACAATCTTTTAGTATTTATTACAAAGTGAATAATTGTAAATGGAAATAGAATGTTTTTTATTAATTTTGCACAATAACATGCGCATCACTTGAATTTATAAATATTTAATAATTACGTATATTGCAGTTTCATCAATGAAAGAATAAAGAATATTTAGGGTAATTCGGACGAGTTCATTTTTGCTTCTTTAACTTGTGAAATTTTTTAAAGTAAAAATATGAAAAGAAAAAATATATATTTTATTTAGCAATAAATACTAAAAATGGTATCAAACACGTCATTTCTTAAGAAGAACAGGTGTCACCTAATAATTATGGGTGGAAGTGTAATCGCTTCACTTCAAGTCTGTGGAAAACGTAAAGTAAAGAAGGTACAATGCGTTGGTCTACTTTGGTCTAACGCCAGGCATGTGGCGATTTGACATTTACAAGCCATATCTTGCTCCAGTAAACCACTGATTGGAGGTCATTTTCAAAAGCATCTGGCAGCAAAGATAAATTGACTGCTGACTAAAGTCTTACAAATAATAAGAAAATGGGTTTTTGTTAGACTTCTTTCCAAATCATTCTTTTTACAGTTCTGTATTTCTTTGGAGTTCAGTCTTCTCTCCGAGATTCTTTGTTTAAAAAAATATCGATTTGTTTGTGTTCTTGAAAAGTTTGGCATTCATAGCCAATGAATTATTTAACAATTTAGAATCGTATTAACGCGTTCGTCCAATAAATATTTAACCGCTTTTTCCACTTAACAATCTAGTACTGTTATCAGTGCGAGTGTAATTATCTTCTGCGTAAGGCAGCAAGAGACTTAAAGTAAGAGAATATGGTGTCTGTTGACACAGCAGGAAATAATCTTACGATTTCTTTCCCTATATAACAATGCGGATGCAAATTTTGCATGTAAAATTCCAAGCCGTTTTATTTTAATTTCTACAGACGGTCATATATGTGGAGAGAGCTATAAAGCAAATTGCTAATCATCTCAAATTCCCGGAAGTAATGATCAAAATAGTTGTACGTTAATTCATTAATTGGTAATGCTAATGATAAATTAACCGTTTTCATGCAGGGAATATTTATTCCTTCCATGAACAAACTTTTAACGTTATAGTCATTTGAAATTTACAGAAATTATTTAGTAAAAACTTTTTTTAAACAGGTGCTATAAAATCTGTGCCTTAAAAAGTCCTTTCATATCGGGCTTGTAGATTTTGCTAAATATTTCGTGATACTCGAAAAAAATGTTCTGTAATATAATCGGTCCTGACCTGACATCTCATCTTCACTCACATTTCCACAATCCTGATGTGACTTTCCTCTGTTAATTCTAAAAGTTTGTTTGTAACAATTTTGTTTGTATAATAACATGTTCTTATTCGTTCTAGATTTAATATGATATTCATAATGTTCTCATTAATAGTATATTAATGTTGGTATTATTTTTAGAATAAATACTATCTTTAATCATTGTACGATAAAACTGCACTTTTTTTTGTAGAAACAAAATAATTCTGTCAGACTTGCCAGTGTTTTTGTGCAGATTTACAATCTGCGTCATATCCATCGCCGACAATGTTCCTACGACAATTGTCGCCAATGAATATGACGCAGATTGACAGTCGAGTCTAGTGTCTGGGCTTGATAAAAATCTGATGCATTCACGTCATAATTTTCAACAATAAACAAATTTCGTCCTGCACACCAAAAACAGATTCATAATGTTGCACACAAGTGTGAATGACCTAAAATGTGAAAACAACAGAAATCGATTTCACCTTAAAAATCCAGTGGTTTTAAAACTGACCGTATGATAAAAGAAAAGAAACTGAAGCAGGTTTTTAACAATTAATTTGCACAAGGCTGTATTACGATTTTATGGGTAATCAATTATGAATATGCAATGAAGGAAAACAACAATAATATAAATAAAATTTAGAGTGATATATTTATATATATATATATATATATATAGAGAGAGAGAGATATGCTATTCATAGAGTCAACATTTCTAATGCATCCCGTTCTTTAAATATATTCATTCAGCCATGATTTTCTCCATTAAATTATCTGAGCCTGCGTGTTTGTGTGTATATACTGACCCATAAAATATTTGAATGGTATTAACCCAGGCTACTTTGCTAAAATTTCTTTCGAAACATTCTTCTTCAAGAATTCTTGGTTATCAGGAATATTTATCTTTTGTCTGTTATTGCTATTATTTGATTTCAGTTTCGAATCAGAGCCATATTTTTGTAGTAAGGCACACCAAAATACAAGGTAAAATAATAGCGAGATTCAGCCAACACTTCTACGCTAAACGTTCTTCTTTCTTCTCACTCTTTTCGTGTCGAAATTTATTTCGATTTCTTGCTTACTCGATAACTACAATCTTCGTAAAATATAAATGCAACTTCACTCACCATGTTTTCTTTCCTGGAACCATGTTCCTTGTATGTCTTTTCTTCATTTTTTTTATTCGCTTTCACTCCTGCTACTCCCTTCGTTTTACTGGCATTGTTGACTTGCTTGGGGTGAAATGATGAAAAGATGATTATATCTGTCTTATCATGATTTTAGGTTTCACAATAAACATACAATGATAATATAAGATTCAAAATAATGGAATAGTTTCTTTAGTTAATGCTGGTCTTGTGGGAACGGATCTTATAAATTTGTTTGATTTGTCTATTGATTTTTGTTCACGTTGTATTAAAAAATAAGTTTCCATAAAAACCAAGAAAAACATTTATGCATTCTCGATTATTAATATATTAATAAGCTAATTATATGCTTCAGATTGATTTCATTCAATGGCTTTGTTCTGTTAGACACAACGCACCCACAGAAACACGCACACGCATATAGTATTATTTTTATTATAAGTGTTCATAATAAAACATACTTGGCTGCAACACAAGAGCTGTTGTGTTTCAGGACTAGTTCATTAGAACCTCGCCAGGCAGTCTGAAATACAAAGACAATTGAGTTGCAGTCAACTATGCTTTTTTTATAAACGCTTATAATAAAAATGCGACTATATATGAAATTCTACTTATTACGAAGCACTCTTCAAAAAGTAAATTACTAAAAGCAGCAGACTGTTAACCAATCTTTTGCACTACTTGTAAGTCATGAATATATGTGTGTGTCTAGAGAGAAAGACAAAGAGAGAAAGAGGAATTACTGCTACGGAAATACTAATATATATATATATATATATATATATATATATTATAAAAGAATTTTGTTAAAATCCAGAGGTCAATATCACTGTTCCGACTTCTAATTGTTTTTGGATAAACTCATTGTAAAAATTGAAAAAGTCTGGTGAGAAAGTGACACTAACATTAGGTAAGTGTGTTCAACAATGAAAATATATATTTTTCTTGAATTCAGATATGATTAAACAACATTTCTGCCCTGTAACTCTCTATAAACAAAATGCCTGTATCGTTTAAGTTATCACTAACACATCAAATAATGATCACAAATAACGTAAGCAGAAAACCGTGTACGAAAATTCTATCACATCCTGGGATATATGATATTACCTACGTGAAAAGCCGTTGGAGCAATACGTTCGAAAATTTCAGAACGCGAAACGCCCGAATTATGTCTACAAAATAAACTTCTATGGATACAACCCATTAAACTCTCTCGGGACAGACAGAAGTAAAATAGGCCATAACTTTGAATTAAAATATACGAAGCAAATTAAAACAAAACCAGATTCATAATTGTGTTTGTCCCACCCTTCCTTAGTTTGCATGACAGTTACGCTTTGCCAACATCTATTAAATAATGGTCTCTTTCATTTTGATATCATGGAATGACAAAAGCTATATTAGAAATGCCACCTGGTTTCAGCGAAAAAAAAAAGAAATATATTGATGTTTAAAATGTTCTGCTAATGCCCAATAAATCGTAATAGAAGACAAAAGTCATATCCAAGACGCTACTTGTTCCTGGGAGAAAGTCAAAGAAAGAACTCTAAATATATTTGTTTAAAGTCTGTTTCAGTGAACTAGAAATAAATTCAATTTTCTATTTTTTGATTTGTACATTATTCTTTCATACAATAATGATCAGCATTCACATTTATGATTGTTATTGCAATATTTTGTAAAAGCTGTTAAGATCAAATATTTCACTATGCGGTTAGGGAATTTCTACGGATTTTTATATTAGTGTCGTCATGAGCGTATTCCATTATTAACAGAAGAATTGAAATTAATTTACAAATAGGAAACCTTGAATTTGTTTCCGGTTAAAACTAGTAATAATTAAGTTCATCACATCAATAAACACGGCAGAAACGTTTATGAATATCCATAACATTCATAAAACCTATATTTAAAAAATGTAACATGCAGATACACGCATATGATGTAACCTAAGTCGTTCACTATAACGCAACAAATATCTTTCGATACACTAACAATCATATGTAACAGCAATATATGAGCTAAATCGATCTATTGACATCTTGGAACTATACCAATGGAGTTATATTACAGCTGCTACTGGCAACGCAGCATCTATTATATCTACACAGTCATAAACAGAAGTGCAATAATTAGAATGTTTTTCCATCAAGCCTATTATTCCCTGGTAAAAAGTCTTAATATCTCCTCTCCACGCTCCAACTTTTAGTGTAAATCGCGTCTCTAACGTGAGCAATCGTTGGTGACGTTTTCTTATCTCTCAATTTTAATGTCCATTGCCCTCGTGTTTTATTTAAAGAATTCTTTTAAGAGAACATGAGGTTGCCCTCGTGCATTCTTACCGGCGGCCAGTTTTCCCGGTACAGAAAATCCTTCAAAATCCTCTTATCTGGCATATGGTGTACATGTATGGAACCAGCGGAGATGACGCTGTTGAAGAAGGTATTATAGACTAGGTAACTGGGCATGGACGAGAAGCTGTCCAGTAATGCGTGATGACCTCTTTCTCTCTCTCTCTCTCTCTGTGTCGAAACAATACTGTGCGCTTGTTCTACGACAAACAAGCAATGACATAACCGGTTGTTACCCATGTTTTGCAGTCACTGTAAATCAAGGCTTGAGTGTCCTGTCTAGCGCGATAGTCTGGACAGAGTTTAATGAAAGATCGACGATTGCCCATGTAGCATGTTTCCACGGCAACGAAGATGTCCAAAGAAATGACAATGGCCAAAACAGATTATCACCGGCGCCGTCGCAATAGTTGCCAAAACGCACTTGAAAATATCATCAGGCTGACTTAGAGACTTCGATTCCGAATTTGCTCTCTGGTTTTACTCTCGAACAATAACAATAATAATATATGTAAACACCCCTCACACACATACGTCTTAGTTTCCCGATATCCATCAGTTTTCTTACTCAAACATAAGATTTTTTTTTTAATCATTTCACCCCGAGCAAGGCAGAAACGCCACTGATATGCAGGGGGTTACATAAATGTAGAAATATTAATTGGAAAAGAGTGAGGAGTACAAGCTAGTTAGAAAGGAACAATAGAAAGCTGAGAAAGCAGGTGCAATGACAGATACATGGGCAGAGAGAAAGTGAAGATTATACAGGGGAGGGGAGAGAGCTAGAGTCCAGTGGTTAGTAGGTGAGTATTAACTTTGCTTTTAAATTTCTGGAGGTCGTAGCCGTCAGGAAAGCAAGAATACGGGAGTGAGTTCCACAGGCAGGAAGTGCGAGAGAGAAAACTGCAGGAGTAGAATTGTCGTCTGCATTTGGCTAACCTGATTGTGAATGGGTGGGACCCAGTTGCCAGTCTGGTTGCACGGAGAAAACACCTGTTGAGGAGGCATCAGTGACTTAAGCTCATCCGAGCAGAAGCCATGAAAGTATTTATAGAAGAGACAGAGGGAGGCCACATTTCGACGATGGGAAAGTGGCTGCAGTCGAGTCGCCAGATCAGTACCTATCACATTACAGACTCTCCTTTGGAGCTTGTCAAGAACACTGAGGAGAACGGCAGGGACACCTGACCATAAATGGTAGCAGTACTCCATGCACGGACGGATGGTTGACTTGTATATATGCAGGATGGATTCAGGTGGAAAAAACATCCTGGATCGACATAGAGACCCAATCTTCTTAGCAGTAGATTTTGCTATGGATTCAATATAGTGGTTCCATTTGAGGTCTGAGGGCAGGGTAAGTCCGAGAAGGCGTAGTGTATTACTCTCCGGGAGAATCATCTGGTCCATGCTTATGGGAGGCAGAAGAGGTTGCCTGTAATGGTTGACAGACAACAGCTTGGTCTTAGAGGAATTGAAGTTGACAAGCCACTTCTTGCCCCAGGTAAGCACAGAGTGTAGATCCCGCTCAAGGTCAGCAGCGAGTTTATGTCTGTCCGCCACGACAGGTTTCTTACTGGAGCGGGAGTATATACTCCAACATTAATAATGTCATTATAACCAAATGTCAGTAGACGTTCCGACACCGTTAACACTCGCGAAACTAACTTTGATTCTCACACACGAAGGTACACCCTACTCATTTGCCTCCTACTAATTTCTTCGTTAATTAAACGCAAAGTCATTACCATAAAAACAAAATCAACAGCTAGAATTCAAACTTACGCGCACACCCACTCACACTCAAACATACAATTCTTCCAATTTTTCTTTCTTGATGTAATATGTTCCTTCTGGACGGTGGTGCCTTTGGATCTGCACAATTCCTCACCCTTTGTTGTTCATAATACTTTATCGTTTTTCAACTTATCCAAAACCTACTCAGCCATCAATTTCATTAAATTATGACACGAACGGTTTGCGTAGCTTTTTTCTGTCTCACTTAGCTTCAGTTTGCTCTGTGAGTATCAAATTTACCTAGCCTTAATAACTTATTATGTGCCATATAACTTTCCACTATTTATCCCATTGATAAGAATGACGGAGTGCGTAGCTTTTTTCTGGCTCGTTTAACTTCAGTTTGCTCTGTGAGTATCAAATTTACCTAGCCTTAATAACTTATTATGTGCCATATAACTTTCCACTATTTATCCCATTGATAAGAATGACGGAGTGCGTAGCTTTTTTCTGGCTCGCTTAACTTCAGTTTGCTCTGTGAGTATCAAATTTACCTAGCCTTAATAACTTATTATGTGCCATATAACTTTCCACTATTTATTCTATTGATAAGAGTAAGTAGCCATTTTATTGTAATTGTCTTTACATCTTCGTAATAACTCACATATCCGGTTCATGTTTTTCCCAGTATTCTTTTGTAAAATAATATTTAAGTTATTTTAAGTCTCTTTTTCATGAGTGAAGATATTCTCCAGCATTCAATGCCATATAAGAGAACTGACACTTCATTAAATATAAGTACCTTTTCTCTTTGTAGTGGTTATAACCATAAGACAAAATACTTGAAACATCCCTGAACAATGAACATCAAACAGCAAATGTAACACAATATTATCTTCCACGACTCTAAAAAAGTGATGAAGCTTGAATAAAAGCGAAACATGTCATTTTTTTAAAATTATATGGAATAGAATTCCCTTCGTATTTTACGAATCCAGCAGTAGTTTACCGAAAGTTATTCTATCCTTGCTGCTTGAGAATTTATGTAATCTGGGCTCATAGTCTATGAATATAGTTTCTTTCCTAGTGTCATTAAAAAATAAATAAACACAACTGTGTTAGATCTGTTAAAATGTAAGAATGAAGAGAAAAATGTCAAATAAAAATAAATTCTGAGGGAAACAGTGTGAAAATGTGAATTTCAGGGACAAGTTATAATGATGTCTAAGGTTTTCTAATATTGAATAATCTTCTAGAATATTACGAAGAGACTTAAAACAACAGGAAATGAATCCTAGAAATGTTTTGTATAAAGAGATTTGGTTAATTATGGATTATTTTTTTTAATCATGTCACCCCAAGCAAAGCATTCAACTACCACTATAAAGCAGGGGGTTACACAGGGCGATAGACGAATTAGGATGTACATAGGGGGAGAGTTGGAGAGAATGGGGAGGCTAATGTGTTAGGAGGTATCTATTGACCTTACATTTAAACTCCTGGAGGTTATAGCCGTCGGGGAAGCAAGCATGCGGAAGGGGTAGGAGAAATTTTTAAAATTATACATAAAATCAGTTCAAATGTTTGAAAGATACAATTAGGAAAGGCAAGCTCGAGAATATAACACATATACATTTTGAAAATAATCGGACCAGAGGGAAACAGAAAAAAAAGAAGGCTTTTGAGTGAATGGATGTTAGGAAAACAAAATGGTGGATGATGATGATTGATAAATTAATTTGAAAAGAAAGAGAGAGGTAGTCACAGTTGTGGTCACACACAATCTCAAAATATATGATACATAAATCAAAACGAACATGTAATAGTATGATTAATATATGCGAGAACATCGTGGCTTTCACTTGTATAATAACGGACATAAAAAAATAAATGAAAACTTACTCGAGAAAGAATATTAAACATTTTTACAAGAGGAAATGAAAGCCATTTTGTCTTTCAACAAATGTTTTTGTTTGTTGGGTTTTTATTTCGAAAACAACAGTACCTTGAATAAAATCTTGTCACCATTATTCTTCTGTCGGCTAAATTGCCAGACGGTGATCGATCATTAATTAGACATAATTCCTGACCTTCATCAATTAAACCTTTCTAGTTTAATCATGTGTGGCAGTTAATCAATTAAAGATATTTAGCTACGAGACAAGGATTTTGGAGATTAAATGAAAATTTACGCGACAATGACAGTTTTTTTTTTATATGTTGAACTTTATTATAAAAGCTTGACGGAATCCAAACAGTATCTATATTAAAATGAAACCTGAAAGTTTATTAAAATAGAAAGGGTTATGACATTTATTATTTTAAAGTAAAATTCTGAACTGTAGGGCAATCCTGCCGGAAGCAGTACATTTTAAAACGATTCGGTGTAAATCTGAAGACAGTGCAGGGAATTTTGAAAGAGTTTGATGAGTTGAATGATGATTACGAAAGTGTTCGAAGTGATCACTAGTGATGGCGACGTTATGCCTCCATTCATCTTCACACAGATGTTCAGACGCAAACGGTGGCCTACATCAAATTGGGTCAAGAGTCTGCCTGGTAGAGGATTATATGACCTGCTACAGGAGTCTGTACAATGTCGCACAAGCATGAGGACCATTTATGGCTCTAAGGCAATTTCTGCAACTGTTACAGATAGCCACCTGAGTATTACAACTGTTACAGATAGCCACCTGACTTCCAAGACTGCAATCCCTTTGATTATGAGTGTGGGGCGCAGTTAAGCGAGAAAATATCAAAACTCTATGTAACATTAAAGAATAACTGAAATAAGATATTTTGGCAACATTCTCCAACATAAACAAAGAGACCGTCCAGCAAGAGATTATGAACACATCTGAAGGGAGTTGTTGACTCCAATGGCAATCTTGTTGAATGAATTTACTTTTTACTATTTCAATAATTTTGAGCGGAATTTTAGAAGATATATCTGTTAAAATAAGATGTCAGTTTATTTTCATTTTTGAGTAATTTAAACAACAATTTTTTTCTAGCTCACTGTATATTTATGTGAGTGAAGAAAAAGAGAATAATGCTTGCAAAGCGAAACATAGAAAAAAATTATCAAATAAAGCTGGAGAATTTCAAATACTTTTATTATAAATTATAAAATTGTTTTTTAAGCTGAAAGCAAGAAGTTATAAACTTCATCGCAGAAAACTTCATTAAAAATGTTTCCTTCTTTTTCAAAACATAAAAAATGAGTTATGTTAGCATATGATGAATGTTATGTGTAAATTATGACACAAAAATTAAGTTGTATTATTGATAAATCGTGTAAATTTAGCAGCGGTAATATGGTCAGGTGTGTATCAGCGGAAACAGGTGCTACCCTATGTGTATGAGTCACTTGGATATATGCATCTTGCAAAATTGTGCAAACTTGTTATGAAAACATTAAAGGCGAATAGTTTGAAGAAACGAACGTAATATACATACGCTGTTAATTTCAGTAAGCCAAAATTTGAATAATCACTATCATTTACACAATGGTTGAAAATATGCAGAAAAAGAAGTATATTAAAATATGTTACGCTATATTAAAAGAAAAAATGAGGTACCAGGAAGTTAAAGCGAAACTTTATAAACATAGGTTTTACTGGTTAAGAAATATATTTTTTACAAATTTTGTATTGGCTTCTAGGAGGAAAAAGCTTGCTAATCATTTTAGAATGTGAATCGTAATTTTATTGAACATCCGTCAATAATGGTTTTTCTGCATTCGAGCGAATGAGAAAAATACTTTTACTGACCCAAAATGCTTATGTGCAAATTTTTGCCCAGATGTGAGATCATAGTGATACTACTTAAATCTACTATGTTTTTCTACAATTTTTCATATATATATATATATATATATATATATATTATTTAAATACTTTAATCCAAGCGGAAAAAGCAGGAAGGTAAATTCCCAAACCTGATCCTAATTAATATTAAATACTAAATTTTAATATTAAAAAATGATACAGGAGGAGAGCTCCATGTAATACAAATTACAGAGCAAATATAAATTAAATTAAATTTTTTCAAAGATGTTGAATGCACATTTCGACATGAAATCCCCGGAGGGGATAACACATCACCTCAGCAACAAATGCTATCCCGAAACTTGAAGTAAATTATGTCTATTTTCTCTTTTCAACTCATAGATAGAATTGTAAAAAAATAAAAAATAAAAAAATAAAAAAAGGGGAAAAAATGGTATCGTCTGGGTTCACAAAAAGGGGAAGAGGACAGTAAAGTAAACTGAACAGATGGCGTGTTGAATTGATATTAGGTTAAACAAAACGGAAAGGAGGTGGGAGGTAAAAGAGAGAAAGGAAGGGAGGGGAAAAAGAAGAGAAAGAAAAAAAATTCTTTTTTCTTATTACAGACGCTAGATACATTCATATAAACCTAACTTCCTAAAAACGTTGAAGTATTAAAAAAAAAACCTTTTATTTCAAAAGGTATATTTAGGGGAAAAAAATTAATATTATTTTAAAGGGAATACAAAATATGAGATTTAAAATTTAAATTTTAAAATAGGTCTTATAATTTAAACTAATTAAAGATACCGCTAGGTATAGATTAGCTAAAAAAATTCCCATATACAAATTATACATATATATATATATATATATATATATATACACACACACACACACACACACCTTCGGGGAGTTCATGTCGAAATGTTCATTCAACATCTTTGAAAAAATTTAATTTAATTTAATTTAGATATATATATATATTTTAAACGAGTTATACGCAACCTAGGTTTTTACCATAAATATACCGTCATTGCTAATCGCTTGAAGACACCACATCTCACAAACCTTGTTTGCGTAATAACTCATTTACAAATGAAACACATTCAAAATTTCCACAATATAATTGTATTTAACAATTTTTAATACAAATGTGCACTGTTCTAATTTTATTATGACCCAAAACTAACTAGTTAAACAACCTCTCTTTCTCTCTCTCTCTCTCTCTCTCTCTCTCTATATATATATATATATATATATATATATATATATATATATATTTCAATACCAAAAAGAAGAAAAATAATTTAGTCTGAAAATATATATATTTAACAAAAATAATTCTTAAAACTTTGCAGGCGGTGTCTTGACATCAAAAAAAGACAAATCTTGGTTAAAACGTATGTCCGCAAATCGTTTGTTTTTGAGTTCTTGTGTTTAATCTTTATGGTAGAACCTGGTAAATGTATCATCCCATTCAAATATACATTTGCCTGATTTATACCCACGGATTCTGTCTAAGCAACTAGATGACAAACAACAGCAAAGGTTGAAGGCCCCGGATGTTTTCGCCAGAAAGCGCACCCGATATAGCAGTGCAGCCTCGTTTCTATTACAATTCGCACTGACGTAAATGAAAATCATATTTACCTGCTCATGGTTGGATTATTCCGTCATTGGTAAGCTCCTCAGATTAGCCAGTACGACACATTTTATACATTAGTCACACACACACACACACACACACACATGTATATATATATATATATATATATATATATATATATATATATATATATAATTTTAAACGATATATTACCCAACACAGGTTTCTACTATCTAGTGTCTACAGCGATTTGAAATAAAAGCTTTTACCGCTTTTTTAAGAACGTTCCCGCGGAATTTATTACAAAAAATTGAACAATTTATTACCAAAGAATTGAAACATTTTTTTAGTTGGAAAACATTATTTTTCCTAAAAAACATATGCAGGAGGAAAAAAGAAAAAATCTGTGAGTAATTTCAATTTTAAAAAGAAGTCAAATGATTGATTAAATTTGAAAAAAGTTATGATTTACATATTAGACTTATAAAATTTTAAAAAGCAACAGAAAAAGTCGTCCTAAATTTAAATGTAGAATTAAATTTGCAAACTGACAATGTCTCTCCATATATAAAAGCAAACACAAATTTAAAGTATATGAACACATAATCTAACAATCCTAAAATCATAATCAAACACATTCACAAAATAATAGAGCACAGGCTATCAGAAAACTCTTCAAACAAAACAATATTTATTGAAAAGAAAAGCAACTATGAAGATGCACTAAGAAAATCTGGCCATAAGAACATTTTAAAATACAATCGACAACCAAACAGATAAATAAAACAATGATAGAAAACGAAACGTTATGTGGTTCAACCCACCATTTAACTTGGAAGTAAAAACCAAAAATGACAATAGTTTGTAAACCGATTGATAAACACTTCCCAAAAGCGTCAGAACTGAACAAAAATTTCAATAGAAATATAACCGAACTAAGTTACAGTAGTACTAGTAATTTAGAAAATTTCATAAAGAAACAAACGCCAGAATCAGGTGTAGCAGCGTATGTAACAAGATCTTTAATAATTAGTGTAACGGCAGGGACAAAATTTAAATGCCCACAAGTATCTTGTAATACAAAAGAAGTCATTTACAAATGACTTAAATGGTAATGATTTAAATCGTCATAATTTAAATGCTCAAAACAAAACATATTTGGGATCAACAAAAGACACTTTTAAGACCAGACGGTTTATTTCCCGTCTAAATTTAAACTAGAAAACTTATAAAACTGTACAAAATTTGTTAGCCACGTGTAGAAATTGGAATTCAAATATTTTAAAGACCCAGACATAACGTGGACTATATTGAAAACAGTCAAAAATTACAACGGTGGCAAAGTTAGTAGACTGTGTCAAGAAAAAAATGTTAGCTTTTATCTTTCTTCTTAACAATAATGAATAACGGAATGAAAAATTAAAATTACAGCTAAGTGTAACCATACCAGAAAATTATTTATTAGGATCATACAATCATGGATGAAAACGTTATAACATCTAATTTTGAAAATTTCGCGTTTATAAAAAAATCCCAGTTACCTGACCGTTCTTAAAAAACGGTAAAATCAGTTGTTGTAAATCGCCTGAAGACACGAAATGTTAAAAACCTGGGTTTCTACCATTTCGGTAGAAACCTGGGTTTCTACGATAAACTCGTTTATAAAGGAACAATATTCAAAGTTCTAAAACATAATTGTATTGGACACTTTTTAATAATACTCTGTATTGATATAATTTAATTATGACAAAAAACTAAGTATATATATATATATATATATATATATAATACGTCGTCTCATGCTAATTGAACCGTCTGTAGAATTGCAATCATAAATCTATTAATAAAGAGAGAACAGTCCATCAGATATCTACGACTATTGTCCAATACTTATCTCGATAATAGATAATTTTAATCATTACAGGAAAATACATCACATAACATGCAAAACCACCACAAATGCTAAAAGATGAACGAGATAAAACTATCCCAAGAAAGGTTTTTTTTTAAAATTAGTGAAAAAACGCTAAATAAGATATTTTAAGATCAAACGAAATGACAGGATTTTTATTTAATAAAAACGATATTTGAAAAAAAATGTCATCGCTTAAATAGGAACTTAAAGAAACGAGATTTAAAAAAAGGAATCTATATGATGCCAAAAACCGACCCTTGAACATATAGTCATTACAATATCAGTGTGTTTTGTATGAGTTCGATCAAAACAACTAGTGCAGTTATTTTGGAAAAGTAGCCATTAAAATTATGCCTGAGGAAGTCAAGACTGTATTGGTCGAAAAACATTCAGCTGCAGGTATTGCTTCTTACTAATGGTATAGGATGACAATGATGACAATGCAAACGATCTACTATTTGGTAACTGGCATCACAGATCATAACTGCCAAATCAGTGTTTTTTCAAAGCCAGGGACTATTGCTCATCAGAAAACTTGCCATGGAAGTAGCGAAAAACTGCGAGGATCATGAGGTGTTTCGTCTGTGGAAAAAATTTTCAGGCAGGAAAATAATTTATCGGCCACAAGGCCAGGTAGGCGCCTTTGAAATCTATCAAGACACACGAGTGTACACTGGACAGCTGCCAGCATGGATATGGCAGCATTAACTCATTTTTAGTCTGAGTTTAGCGTGAAAAATCATATTTTTTGGCAGTTAACTGAACTGACAATTATCACTATTATTATTATTTATTATTTTTTATAATCATATCGCCCTAAGCAATGCCACTTAGTGCCACTGGTGTTCAGAAGCTTACATCGGAGGAAAGTTAAGAGAAAAAGTGACAGGTTTTAAGAGTTGTCAGGAAGCGGGTAAGAGAAGGATGAGGATACTGATGAGAATAGAGTGGATGGAGAAATGAGCATGAAAGAAAGGGTTCAAATTAGTGAGATAGGAGAGGACTATCGACTTTACATTTAACTTCTTGGTAATTGTAGCTGTAGGGGAAGTAAGTGAATTCCATAGGGGGAAGTGCGAGTAAAGAAGCTGTAGATTAGAAGTTACGGTAACATTTTATTGGTTTCACAGGAAAAGAGTGCGACCTAGTTGATAATGTTGTTGCTCGAGTAAATTAATATATAAGGGCACCAGTGAGCTAATGTTCATCGGAGCAGAAGTCGTGAAAGCATTTGTAGAAGAGACACAGGGAAGCCACATTTCACTGGTGAGAAATTGACTGTATCTGAGCTGCCAAGTCGGGATTGATCACGTTGTATATTCTCCGTTGGATTTAGACAAGGAACCCAGAACAGATATGGAAGCAGAAATTCAATGCACGGAAGGATGATAGATTTATTCCAGCATGTTTAGAAATAAATCGTATATATGAGTTCATCTTTAGGTCTAGAGTAACTTTGAATATCAGTAGACCTGCGTGTGTGCCAACACACGCACACACACACACACGCACACACACACACACACACACACACACACACACACACACACACACACAAACAAACAATTTTCAGTACAATCTCGGTTTATGTATAACCCAGTCCTCGTTTCTTTCCTTTCCGTTTAAGTAGTCTGAAGATTGTATTGTGTAAAACCCAAGTCACCAATCGCACCTTCATTTAATATGAGTTAACGTTTATTTTGTTTATTTTATTATTTATTTATTTATTTGATTGGTCGAGATCTTTTGGTCGTCGAGTATTTTAATGAGTGAGTACGTTTGATTTCAGACCTTTTTCTTTTCTTTTTCAGTATTGTCATATTTATTAAAGGCTGTATCGGCATAAGAGTTTGGGCTTTGTTTTCTTTAATGGAATATATATATATATATATATATGTGTGTGTGTGTGTGTGTGTGTGTGTGTGTGTGTGTGTGTGTGATAAGATAAAGAACAAATAGGAAACTTTTTATCAATCTAACATATTTCGCTTTTATTAAAACGTACTCACAAAATGTGGTATAAAGAAAAAGTAGAATTCATTTATTTTTTTACTTTCATGTTTGTTTGGTATTCTCTTTTAATCATAGTCGATGTGATTGGAGTTTTTAAACGAGCATTAATATATTTTATAGCGTTCCGAAATTAATAGAGTCTATACTTCTTTTAGAAACTCCAAGAAATTAACGACGAGAATTGTTTAATATGCAGAGTTTACAACTTTTTTTGATTAGACGCCTTACAGGTTACTTATTTAACCAATGTGACATGAAAATGAATTTATTGACCAATAATTTTCAAGAAAACTTAAGTGAAATCCTGATTCAAAATAAAATAATACTTTTTAAATCACAATTGATTTGTTTTCAGAAAAACTAAAGAAAAACAATCAAAACTTCCTTGTCTGTCGCATTAATATATGATGCAAAACAAAATATTTATATTAGAACTGGATATTATATCCATCAGCGGACTAAACACGTCCGAAAAGAAATATTCTCTTTTATTGTTATATCTATACATATTTCGTTAAAAACGATTCACAAGGAAGATTATATTACATTTTTATTTCATTTATACACTATTCTTACATGTTTTCTTTTTGCTGAAGATACCTAATGTATTAATGTTCAAAAGTTATACTTTCCAAGCCATTTCAGCCTCTTCACAGGCTATTTTCAAGGATAATGTTTTCCTGTGTTGATATGATATTCTCATGATTGAATGTAATGTACGTTTTTGTAATGTAGTGTTTTCTGAAAAAGAGAGTTCTTAAAAGTTATCACGTGATGCACATGGCTAGGCAACGTGTGATGGTCTGTCTAATTAAAAAAATCTTTCAAATTCCATTATCACTGGTAAACAATGTATGGTTGAAAACTGTTTGATTTATAGGGATTTTCTTATAGCGAGGTTTCGTTGATATTGTGATTTGAATACTACTTTTGAATTATGTACAAAATTTATTCTAAAAAGTTCTAGTAAGTGATGCATTACTAAATGTTTATTATTGCAGCATAAATACTAGATAGGTGGCATGTAAGGCGTCGACTGAGAGATGAAGTAGTATGGCCAATATAGGTAATTAATTTATGACAAGAAACACAATTTTGTACAGTAAATTACATGAAAGATTGCTGTGCAAACATAATGTATATATATATATATATATATAGTGTTGTGCACGGTGAGTCGATATTAATTTTATTGCCTTCTAGGCAAAACATAATGTATTAATACTAATAATAGACTAAACGATCGGATATTTGTTCCAGTTTGCTAACTGAAATTTACTAATTTTATCGGAAGCTGTATAACGATATTAAAATTACATTAATATTTTTTACGAAGTGTGCCAATAAATGCTTAGGTTTCACAAGTGACCTCCCCTTTATATTTGGTAGTTGAAGTCAGTAAATTAAGAATAAATGTTAATGTCACTATGTTCGGGTGAATGAAGCCAAGAAACGCGAATTTCCATTCTTACATTCTGCCAAAGGGGTGTAAGCTGGAAATTTGCATACCGAAACTTTTTGAGCCATATGGCGGTGAAAGGAAAAAAGATTCGAAAAGATGTTAGGGTGACTGGTGTCAGTAGGAGGATTTGGCCAAAATATTTCGTTTATCAAATATCCACCAGCGAAGGTAATTAATCATTTTATTTTGTTGATTGGTACTTGGCTGCTAGAAGCATTGAATTTTTACACTGATCATTCATCTTCAACTTAAACATGATGACGGCGGTCTGCGTACGATAGTAACACAATTTCTAACCTTATAAACAGTTCGACTGTTCATCTGGCAAGGTAGAGAAAAGTAATGATTCAGATCGTACAAATACTGATGAATTCGCTAGTAACATTTATTGACGGAAAAAGTCGGGATGCAATATATATGTAGGGTTATAACATATACCGAAAAATGACTCAAAAACTAAAATCTATATAAATAATCTCAAAGATAAATCACTGAAAAATACTCTTAAGAAGGAAATGTTCTGAAAATAGTAGACATTAACCGGTACATGTCATTCTTTTCTCAAGTACACGTAATTGAGTGAAGGAATTATGATGAAAATAGCAGACATTATTAAGGTATACCTCATAATTTTAATACGTAAACGTAAACGAACGAAGGTAGTATACTAACCAAATAATAATAGATGCGACTGAAATAAACATGATGCTTTTCCTACATACATATTCTTGAATGAAAAATTGAGAAAAAATGCAATCGTGGATTCACAATACCACATTCTTTTCTTACGTTCACGAATCTGATAAATAAATATGTCCTGAAAATAATAGAAGTGGCTAAATAAAGCATCATATTTTACTATAAGCATTTATGTTAATGAATAAAATATACTGAAAATACTAGTACTTACCAAATGAAGTACAACGTTAAGGCATTTATATCGGCAAGACATTTCAAAAGCCAAAAGCCTACATCTATAAACAAAAAAGTATTTTCAATAATTTAAACTCGCTCGTAATATATAGGAAAATACCTGGCTATAACTTTGGTTTTACAAATACCATCCTAATTTTTAGAAAAGACCAATTTTTATGCTGAAAATACGGCGAGAAATAAAATATATTACAAACTACAAACATACGTGCAAAACATTATATCACATGAACGACGTTTATTGAATAAACTCTTAGGGACTCTAACGTATATTTATTTAAAATAAACTCTACGTACGCTATGTACGCAAAGGCGATTCGAAATCAACGCGAAAAACCGACAAACATATCTACTACACAGACATACACAGACTCTTCTTTCTTTCTTTCTCTCTCTCTCTCTCTCACACATGCCCATACCCTTAAGAATATCCACTAGAAATTAAATCCCACGTAAACGAACTATAATTATTATACATTAACATGCATTTAGTAATATTTATGGTTTTGCAAAGAGGCATGCAATCGTGAATGTCATGTAATTACGAACGGATTGGTCGTTTCTCATTGATTTCGAAACGACATAAATTAGATGAATATTTGTTTAACAAATCGAATCGACGTGAAACGTGATTGACCAATGAAGATAAAACAACTCAAAAGTGAAAACAAAAGAGATTGTTTTCTTCTTCTTTATAACACATTATCTGATGAATCTTTAATAAAAGTGACACGTTAAATTGATATACGTTTGCTATTTGTTATCTGATTTTCTTCATTCTGTTTGATTCCGATTTGATCTCTACTTTCTCCCATTTCGTACTGAAAATAATCGATGTAACTTACGTACACCTAATACTTTGAAATTAAAAAACAGTAACAATGTCGATGAACTGGATAAAAAGATATATAATTCTATTCACTAATGCATTAACACCTACTATCTAAAATAATGACAATCACAAAAAATTAATCAAAATAATTAATTTCTCTTAAATCACTACCCAAAATAACAATACCAATAATAATTCTGAATTAAGGATATATATATATATATATATATATATATATATATATATATAAACTATCACAATTGTTCCTTACAATACACTGAGAAAACTGAAATTAAAACGCTGTCTCTATGAACTAAAAAATCAACTGATGCGCAATATGTCAAAAGAATCCAAAGAATGCTAAACATATTAATAAAAAGAAAAATGCTTAATTACACAGAAAATTATCGAGATTGCTGCTATCGAATTTTATAGAAATATACATCTGCGACGTGAATTTTCCAATGGGTTCTTGTTCTTATGCAAAATGTTTTAGGAATTCGTACAAATAAACAACAAACATTCGATTTTAATTTTTCACTAGTGTATGTGCAATGTTCTTTTTCAACTTTTTCAAGGAGTTGTTAGTATGATTCTCCTTTTAAGTTTTAAGTAGTATTATAATAATTTAGACACTCTTTAAAAGAACCAGTTAGTCTTCATGAAAGATAAGCTGTTAGTCTTTATGAAAGATAGTGTTGGACCCAGTAAAAGACTGGGTTAGTTGCTTTGCTTAGCAGCATATCAACATCTATAAACAGGCATGCCTCTCAAAACTACCATACGAACGCGGGTGTCCCTCAAGGCTCTATCCTAGGTCCTACGCTCTTTCTGATCTACATTAATGATCTCTCTAACCATAAGATCCCAAGTAGGTATGTACGCCGATGACACCTGAGTTTACTCTCGCATTGATCAAAAATCTGGTGTGAGCGACAAAGCTAACCTTGCAGCAGAGCTTGAAAGGACCTCCAATCCGTAGTGGACTGGGGTAAGAAATGGCTCTTAAACTTTAATGCTTCCAAAACAAAGTTGCTATCAATTAACCATCATAGACAATCGCACCTACCTCCCATTAGCATGGACCAGGCTTGCCTCCCAGAGAGTAAAACACTACGCCTCCTTGGTCTCACACTTTCAGTGGACCTCAAGTGAAATGACTATATCGAATCCATTGCTAAATCCGCTGCTATGAAAGTCGGTTCTCTGTGCATGGCCCGTAAGTTTTTTTTCGTCTGAATCTATCCTGTACATATATAAATCAACCATCCGTCCGTGCATTGAATACTGCTACCACATCTGGTCAGGTGCCCCTGCTGTTCTCCTCGGGCTTCTTGACAGGGTACAAAGAAGAGTCTGTAATGTGATCAATACCGACTTGGCAGACCGGCTGCAGTCTCTCTCTCTCTCTCACCGGCGCGACGTGGCTTCCCTGTGTCTCTTCTATAAATACTTTCACGGCTTCTGCTCCGAGGAACTTAGATCACTACTGGTGCCTACTAGGTATGAATTTGCAAGTGATACTAGATTAGTAATAGATCGCACCATTTTACAGTGAAACTGATAAAATGCAACCGCAATTTCTACTCCAAAAGTTTCTTTTCTCGCACTTCCTGTCTGTGGAATTCCCTTCCATACGATTGCTTCCCCGACGGCTATGATCTCCAGGAGTTTAAATGTAAGGTTAATAGACACCTCCGAAAACTCTAACTCGCATCCATTATTTCAAACACTCTTCCCATCTACCCAAACTCCAGTCTCGGTATCCTTACCCATCTATCACCCTCCTTCTGACATTTCCTATATTACCTATATCTAAACATTCTTTCTCTTTACCTTCCCCTATTTAGCCCCATGCGCAATAGTGGCAGTGGAATGTCTTGCTTCGGGTGAAATGATTAAAAAAAAAAAGAAATTAATGTCGAAATTTAAATACTTTGAATACAGTTTTATATCTTCAACCAAATATAATTTGTCTGCAATTGTATGCACTCAACTACTGATAAAATACATTGCTGGCAATTTTACTACAAAAATATATTATTGATCATTTTAAGATGAATATGTATTGATGGGTTGTTGATGTTTTTAGCGTGATATTAACCACGATGGGTTATTTAATATCGCAATCTAAGTATTTGAAATATAGTCTTACGGTTTCAGCTATGGATAAAATATAATTTAGGTCATTTTTCGATAAAATCTATTGTTGGTAATTCTAGTTTAAAAACGTAATGTTAACAATATAAGCATGCAGCGTTAGTAAATATTTTAATATAAAAAGAGTCTATGTCCTACTAGTATTTTTCTTTCTCAAACGGATTTTTATACTTTCTTTGAAGAAGTCTCTATTTTCTTGTAGATGAGACCCTAGGAGATGCTAACATCCCAAATCAGGGTAGATCTGAGAAAAAAGTAATTAAGAAGTGATTCCTCGCACTTCTAAACCTCCAATCTCACGACCAGTTACCTTGCTACAGGACGTAGTTTATCGACTTACCCAGGACTAGCAATTAAGAAGTGAATCATCGCACCTGAAAACCTCCAATCGTCCAATCGTTGACCTTCCTACTGGCCGTAGTTGATCGTCATATCCAGGTCTAGCATTTATGAAGTAATTCCTCGTACTTTAAAACCTTCAATCTCCCGATCAGAGACCTTGCTTCCGGAGGTAGTTTATCGTCATACATATGACTACCCTATAAAAGATAAATATTAGAAAATCTGAGTAAAAAACTTGACTTTATTTCACGAAATATCAATAAAATTAAGGTTTTCTCCAAAATATATATATATATATATATATATATATATATATAATGTAACAGTTGAAGCATATCAAAATAGTGTTTATCGATACAGACAATCGAATCTGTCAGCTGAGGTAATGGTTTCTTTTGACGCAGTCTTCACTGAGAAAATGCACGATTCCATCACTTAAATAACTACCTACTAAAATAACTGAACGAATGGGAATGGGATTTTCAATTTGCATAGGACATGACCTAATAGACGATTAATTTCAATCAACTCCCCTGCTATCATCTCGTACGTCCGCGTCGTAGGATCAAGACATTAGATGGTCTCTTGAGGTAAGAGTTCGGCATACTTTCACTCGAAAATTAGACTTTCTATTCCTTGCAACTAACACTTCACCGCCTGTCCAAGATTTCACTTACACACTATATCCAAGGTGAGGATGTTGCAAGGATTTGTCTGGATTTCTATAAGTCTTCCCACCTTTAAATTTCTCTTATGTGCACCATTCATTCTAGAAAAGAAATGTGATCTCCTCTTAGTGTGGTTACTATACGATCGATCAAAATACTTTAAGAAATGAATAATTTAAATTTCAGCCACGCCGTATGAATATCTGCATTTCTGTACACTATAAATACGCAAATAGTTCTCAACCATAATTAACAGTCCTATGCCGTCTAAAACATAGGCAAAATATTGAGAAATCATCCCTCCTTTATGGCAGAAGCTGCTAGGTAAACTACTCATATATGCAAAAGATGTTTTAATCAACAGAAAAAGTAAACTATATAAATATGTAGTGCGAGTGTCTGCGTCATGCTTCAATTCAAAATTCAGGCCATGTTTTCAGTTATTATTTTATGAAGATCAGTTGGTCATTATACGTGACATGGTAAGTTAACCACCTCTTTACTGTATTATCGTAACGTTTAGTAGATAGCTGGGAACAGTCATATTTCAAATTATTCTTAAGTCTTTTGCGTAGAAATAATGGTTCATCAGAATGCGGTTATTGTAGCTGTCGTATAAAGTATTAACATATAACCGATAGATAGAGAGAGACAGAATGAAGTAGGAAAAATATGTAAGGATAGATTGATATAGATAGATAAGAACATGCCAAACTATCTATCTATCTATCTATCTATCTATCTATCTATCTATCTACACACACACACACACACACACACACACACACACACACACACACACGCACGCACATATATATATATATATATATATATATATATATTCTAATTTTGTTATTATAATGTTTTATAAAGCATTATATCACTACACAAAAATTGTGACGTTTCAGAACAATATTGTTCTTCCTCAGGTGGTATGTTAAAAAGATTGTGAAAATGATCTATTTTGAAAATATCAAATGAATCCATGGCCATTTAGAAAATTAGGGAGTGGTAATATGGATATAATATTTGACGTGTCTCTATCGATAAACATTATTTTGAAATGCTTCAATTGTTACATTATAATGATATGTTCAACCCAGTTAAGAAAATCAAATTCAGGAAATCGTCAAATAAATCAAATAAATTATTACATAGAATAAATCAAGACATTAAAGAAATTAAGAAATCCCAGGATTTATGGATTAGAGATTAAGTCCAGAAAAATCTAGAAAATCGATCCCTCTCGTTACCAACAACTTATCACAAGAAAAACTACCGGTACTTATAAAGTGGATAGAGACCATGAGACTGTATCCAAAATCAACGTAGATGCGGCTAAATGTGCAAGTAAACATAAGATTGAAGACAGAATGGGAAAGATCCATCTGGAAGATGCTTATCTGCAAACGCAACTTTGATAATAAACTACAAACATAATTAAACAACCTCTCAATAACAGAACTTGGATTAATATAAAAATATATTTAAAAACATAATAGACTACATACAAAAATCTTCCATTATCATTCTGTGTAAAGATTCTGCAGAAACAATTAAATGGTTCAAGGACCTCCAAAATAAAGATAAGGCAACCTTCATTCAGTTCGGCATTATAGATTTCTATTCATCCATATCAATAAATGTATTCGTAGATAGTTTAAATTTTGCTAAAAACTTTGTTGATATCACTGATGAAGAATCTAAGATTATATTAGCATCTAGGACATCATTATTGTCCACCAATAATTCGACTTGGATAAAGAGCCAAGGTGATAATTTTGATGTTCCAATGGGTGCTTTTGATTCTGCCCAAATCGCAGATTTAATAGGAATCTATATCCTAAACCCCCTTAGTAGGATAGTGAACTCCAAACAAATAGGTCTATAGAGAGACTCATCATTATCTCTAACAGTAATGGTCCACTATCATCTCGGGTAGAAAGGAAAATAATGAGGGTTTTTAAATGGCTCGGATTTAAAATAGAGATTTACTCTAATTTAAAAATAATCAACTTCCTAGATATTACCTTAAATTTGGCAAACAACACATTTAAAACATATCAAAAAATAATGAAAGTCCACTTCAACCACCCCCAAATCAATAATTAAACAAATCCCTTCAATCGTAAACACTAGAATCAACAAACTATCATCAAATAGCAAAATCTCTAATGAAAACAAGACACATTACAACATCACCTTAAAAAAGTGGCTTCAAATAGAAATTAGATTACTTACAAACACACAAAAGTACCAGAACTAAAGAACCTAAAAATAGAAAACGAAGCTATTAATATTAGATAGATTTCTGGAAGCTATCTAATATTAATATCGGGCAATACTTTCTGAAATTAGTTGATTAACACTTTAAACAGAACAACCCACTAAGGAAAATCTGCAATAGAAAGACATTAACAATTAGTTATTCCTGCACTAGCAATATTAATAGCATCATCAATACGCATAATAATATACTAAAGAAATTTTATAACAATAAAAAGACAGATAGTACAACCCTCTGTAACTCTAGAGTAAAAAATAAATGCCTAGTTGGAGGCATATATAAATCCGTAGAAGTAATATATCAAGCAACCGTCTATCCTAGCGTAGACAATAGCCGGAAAAAACATATATAGAAATTTCCGCCGGACCATAGAAACAACGCCTATATAATCACACTCAATCATTTTCTAAAACCACCCTAAAGCATCAGACCTCTCTCTCTCTCTCTCTCTCTCTCTCTCTCTCTCAACATTTCTGGGAATTGAAAGACAGAAATCTTTCCCCCTCAGATCGAATGGAAGCAGATGCAATTTATGCTTAGACGAAAAGATTAGAATTATCAAATTCAGAGAATATAGCCAATTATTAAATCAGAGAAATGAAATTATTTTCAAATGCCGTCATAAAAATAAATTTAAACTGTCCAACACATCTTAGAATCACCCTGTTCCGAAACACCTGCCATCTCTCTCACATTTGTGTGTATCATTCGTTGGAGGATTTTACAGACCAAAGAAGTGAGGATAAGTACCTACCATACAATTGACACGCCAATCTACGTACAAAATGACATTATATTATTGGTGTACGAATTTTTAAGAGAAATATCCTGTCATGAACTAAGTAATTGGAAATAAATTCACTATAATGACTACGACATAAATATTTCACGTGTATAATGGGGCACCTAAGTGTAAGGTGAGATATGTTTCTTATATCTATGGGTGAATCTAATTTTGTGCATGCTTCTATAGAATGGTGTGCATGTTTATATGTATATATATTATTGTATGTATTATTGTGTGTATAAGGGGGCACCTAGGTATAAGTGTATTACATATATAAGAACGTACCTTATTATGTATATGTTTTTTCATCATGTTAGAACCCCTGATTATATATGGGTTATGTTAATTTTAGATGCAATCAATTGTGCATTCTTCAACTGATTATATCTTCACGTACTGATCATTCTACCCATATGTGTACAGATTAGTATCAACAACCCGAATGAGGCATGCAGGTATATATAGATATATATGTGTAATGCTTATTAAGACATATGAAAAGAAAATATACCACCTCGTTTGGGATTGAAGTGTACACAGACGTACATTGTCTTTACGCATATGGGCATATAAACAGTGGCTCGTATACATATATAATTGTGTGTGTATATATATATATATATATATATATATATATATATATATATACGGATTTGTATACATGTATGTGTGAATCCGCTCCTCATAGATTTGCGAGTGTGTAAACACAATAATTGTACATGGATATATAAAGATAAATGTAGGAATGAAAAACACATTTATGTGCATATATACGTATGGATGTGAGATTGTATGATAGTATAAAAATATAGGTGTAATTTTGCAGTATGTGTAAGAATTACTAGCATAATTATATATATATATATATATATATATATATATATATATAACACTATTTATACGCGCGTAAATTCCGTCTTTATGAAATTATACATTTCATAAAGACGGAATTTACGCGCGTATACGTGTGACTATACGAACGCAAGCATCCGTATGTAGACACGAAAACGTGTAGGTCGTTATGTATGTATAAGCACACACAAGGTCACATTTGTAAGTATATGTGGGAATGTACGCATATGTATATATAGATATAAGTTAGTATAAATGGGTGGGCTACTTTATGGGGTCACACAAACACACGTATCCATGGAATTAAAAGTTTCTTCAGAGGTCCATCTCTTCACTACTGATCTGAACCCTCCCTGCCGATCTGACGCCAATTCCTATGTCCTGACTCTATTTTCCTTTTCTCTTTTCCTTCTTCTTACTTTTATTTTTATATTTATATTTTTTTATCCTTCTCTTCAGTTAAAGAAAATGGTTATCCCGGCATTATATATTTATATTTTAATATTTCACCAGATGAAGTACATGCTTTTATAAACTATTGTAATAATAAAATTAAAATATAAAGCTCTAATCTCTATCGAGCACTTTATAAAGGAAATCCTTGAATGAGATTTTAATCTACGTCTTCTTTCACTTTCTTAAAATACACACACACACACACACACATACATATATATATATATATATAGAGAGAGAGAGAGAATGTGAGAGAGAGAGAGAATGTGACAGAGAGAGAGAAGAAAAATGTGAGAAGCCCTTAAAGGTTGTTTTAAAGTGTAGAATTATTATTTATATTATTAATATTACTTGTGTTTTTTTTTTTTTGTGTAGCTGCACAGGTTTAGAGTACAAAGTTAACGCTGTTCAGGGGAATAAACTTGTGACTTTACATCCGTTTGTCTCTCTGATGGCCAAAAATACCGTATATATAAAGAGAAGTTGTCGGTGAGCAGGTCATAAAGTTCATATGCGTGCGTGTTTGTTGGATTAATGGCAAACTCGCTCGTTAAATCTTTTCCGATTTGGGAATAATTCACTTTTCGTTGGCCTGAAAAAAATTTAAAATGACTTGCGAAATTTGATTTCGTCATTATACTACAAAATTGTTTTTCGCGATTTTCATTCAATTCTACAGTTCATCGCGTTCTTTTTGTTGTTTTTTGAATAATATTTTTTGCAATGGTTTTCTATATTTTTTAACCCGTTTGAAATTAGTGTGTCTGCATCATGAGGGTGTCATAATTTACATTTTCGTAGATAGGCATTACTTAGAATTTACGTCCACTACATTTGCATAGGTGTTGGGAAAACGTACAATTTCCTATTATTAGCTAGTTTAATGTTACTTCTATGCAAGACTACTCCTTGTTTTTTTAACGTTATGCCGCCGACACGTATATTTTTGAGCATTCATCGCATTTTAGACTATAAATCATGTTTTTATAGTTGCAGCTCAGATCAGTTTTTATTTCGAATGTAGATGCATTTTCGAACTTAAAGTGGTTTCTTTCTTTTTATGTTGCATACTCCTCATTTTTTGCTGCATTTTTGACCCCCTGTGTTGGGTGTTGCTCGAATTTTTACAAGGTTTTTATGATTCTCTAAATTATTCGGTTAGTGTTTGCTTTTAAGTATTTTAGTTGTCTCTCAGATTTATTTTATTTTATCATTTTTGTTGAGTAATTACATTTGTAATTCTGGGTTACTTTTGTTGTTTGTAGAGACGTATGTGAGAATATTTTCTTTTTTTCATAAAATTTTTGTATGTAAAATTTTAAAGATTTTTAAAAAGATTTTTTTTTAATTTATAAAAAAGTTGTAACTGTATGAGTTTATGTTCACTTTCTATTTATTCAGTGTAAATACGTGTGTCTTAATTCTTACACCTTTTTGCGGATCTTCCTAAATAATGTGTGCGTGATTAATTCTGTCTGTGCATGAATTCCCTTCCTTCGTTTTGCGTGTGTATAATTTCCTGATTATTGTTTTATGTATGTGTGATTTAAATCCTTATTATATTTTATGTTATATGCGTGAATCGATGCATCTATTTTCAGTTTGTTGTCGGTTTCAAAATCTCTGTGTTATAAGCATTTATTTTTGTAATATTCTGAAGTGAATTAGGATTTATTAAATCACCTATGGTTTCAAAGAGGTAACTATAAAAAGAATCTTTACTCTTTTGAAATATGTTCTAGATTTATAACCCTTTATGTGTTGATTTATTCTCAATATATATATATATATATATATATATATATATATATAAAACAGAAATAGAGTTTGTTCTAAAGATACAAATAAATAAGAAATATAGCAGTGGATGTTTAGTTTAAAGTGTAGATTTATTGTTATTATTATCAATATTATTATTATCATTATTATTATTATTATTGTTGTTATTATTATTATTATTATTATTATTATTATTATTAATTTCTATTTGTGTAATATATTTAGTGTCCATTATAAAAACAATATTTCTCATATTTAGATTTTAAAAATATAATTCTTTTTTCTATTTAAACCTTAGAAATTTTCAGCAAAAGTTCAGTTCGCAGAGACTATTCTAGTATTTTAAAACATTCTGAGTTAAATTATTATCTATATATACATGTATCACCTGTACGAAAAATAGCAAAAAAATTAATTAAATTGGTGAAATTAAGGCTAGATTTATAACCGATTAATCCATAGAGCTCACTATTTTTATGTAAGTGATAATTTATATTAATTATAAAACTACCTTGGAATTTTCTCTCCGTCTGCAAGGATTTCTATTTTCATATATATATATATATATATATATATATATATATATGTATATATATATATATATGTATGTATGTATGTATGTTTACATTGGTAAATTTGAGTTTCAGTTCGAGGACAGAAGTCGGGTACAAGTACACGAGAGGAATCAAGTGTGGGAGTTGATAGAGACTCTGCGAGCAAAGCACTCGGTTTTTTCCGTTGACGATTTGAAGACCTCACATTAATTGATTAAGGGGGAAATGAGGGCTTAATGTTATTTTGTACACTTTTACAGAGCCGTCAGAAGTCTTTGGAGCCGATATTACTGGTTGCTATGTGCTGCTTCATTTTGCCAACAAACAGCAGCTTCTTCTTCTTCTATGTGCTCTGCCCTTTCAGGACGTAGGCGATCATGGTTCTCCACGTCTGCCTATCCTTTGTGGCTCCTAGTATGTTTGTTCCCGTTACTCCTGTCAATCCCCGTTCTGGCAAACACCTGATCAAGCCCTGCAAATATGTTATCTGCTGTCTCTCTTTCCTTCTATCTGGCCAGTCACGTTCTCCAGGATCTCCTTCCTCATTGCGTGTCCCAGGAACTTCAGTTGCCTCTTTCTGATGCTCAGTATCAATTTCCTCTTTGTTGCCATTCTTTCAAACACCTCATCGTTGCTTGCATGCTCAGTCCATGATATCCGCAGCATCCTTCTGTAGAACCACATTTCCGCTGCTTCCAGTTTTGTCCGCATTTTTGATGATATTGTCCAGCATTCGCTGCCGTATTGAAAAACTGACATTACGTAGTAGTCCAGCAGTCTTTTTTTTGTTTCCAGTGAGATTTTCCTGTGTGTTAGTATTTTGCTCAGCTTCTGGAACAGCAGCTTAGCGTCATTAAAATAGATAGATAGATAGGTAGATAGATAGATAGAATTGCCTATATAAGAATACGAACACTGATATATATATATATATATATATATATATATATACATACACACACACACATTGAATATTGTTTCATCAGGTAATTATTAATGATGGTACCTGATGAGACATTGTTTTTGAATGTCGAGACAAAATGTACACTTTTTAGGAAATTGTAGTTTGTACATGTTCTAAAGTGTAATTTATAATAAATATTCATTGCTCCATTTCTATACTGAGCACTGTTTTAAATCAATGTCTGAACGTTGCAAATATTTTCTTTGGTCGTTATGCATTTATATATATATATATATACATATATAGATAGATAGATAGATAGATAGATAGATAGATAGATAGATAGATAGATAAGAATAAGTTGACATAGTGCGAGATAAGTGTAGGTTAATATAAGATAGATAGATAGATAGATAGATAGATAACTCATTTTATATTATTGTTTGCTGAGAGTAATTTTTAACTTTACAGTATTTATTTGTTGTAATTATTATTATTAAATTTTCTTAGTTTTGGTCATTGATTCATTCGTACTTTGCTAATTGGGAAGGATTTGTTTATTATATATTTATTTCATTTGCGACTGATAAAAAGTGACATCACGTAGGAATGATAAACGCTTGCAATACTTTTCCAAATTTTTCATCTCGGAATAGATTCCTAATCTCTCTGCATCCTAATTAAAAGTCGTAAAACTACAATATAACAATCAAAGTTGTGAAACAATTTTAAAAGTTTATCCCATCGTATGGTAACGATAATAAATCATCATATTTACTCAGTCTATTCAGGGATAATCTGTCTGAAGTGGTCATAAAAACAGAAGTCGCACTTAGATTAGTAATTATATCTGCTGGAGTTTCACCGAGTTAAAATACTATGAGACTCAGAGAAGCTACGGCGTCAGCAAAATTCCATTTTGATTAAAATATGCTATGCGTAGATTTCCATATATATGTGTGTGTGTGTGTGTGTGTGCTTGTGTGTGTGTGTGTGTGTGTGTGTGTGTATTAATTCGCAGACAGATCTGTTTCACTGTATCACAGCTCATCAGTACAGTAAATATCCGATTGCTTTTAGTCAGGGTTAAAATCCAACCGAATTGACGTCAGTTTGAGATTCTACCTCTGAGCTATGGGCGCTCGGTAGAAGAAGGTAGACTTTTAGTGTGTTATGTACGGTGTATCCACGCCAGTTGCTGAGTGTGTTCAAACTCATTGCTTAATATATATATATATATATATATATATATATATATATATATATATATATATATATATATATATATACCCCAAGCAAAGCAGTTTTACTGCCACTGGTGCGCAGGTGGTTACATAAAATGATAGCAAAGACAAAGAGAAACGAATTACGGGGTGTGTCAGAGAATTGTTAAAAGAAGGATGAGGACCCTGATTTGAAGAGGGCTGCATTAGAGTAAAGTGGACGGTGAAAAAAACATGGGAAATACGATATGGTAGTTCACCTAACCTTTAAATTCCGGGAAGTAAGAATACGGAAGATAATTCCACAGACGGGAAGTGCGAGAAAAGAAGCTGTAGAGTAGAAGCTAGTCTAGTAGGTAGAGTAAATTATGTGAAGGTGCACCAGGGAACTAAGTTCATCGGAGCGGAAGCCATGAAAGTATTCGTAGAAGAGATACAGGGAAGAGACATTACGCCGGTTAGAATGTGTCTGCATCTGAGCTACCAAGTCTGGATCGATCACATTGTAGATTCTCCGTTGTATTCCATTTCAAGAACCTTAGGTGAATAGCAGGGGAATTCGACCAGATGTGACAGCAGTATCCAATACACGAGCGGATGGTATATTTATGTATGAAGTGTCTTTACGCCGGTTAGAATGTGACTGCATTTGAACTACCAAGTAGGGATCGATCACATTGTAGATTCTCCGTTGAATAATTTCAAGAACAACGAGGTGAATAGAAGGAGCACCCGACTAGATGTGACAGCAGTATTCAATACACGGGTGGATGGTAGATTTGTATATATGCAGGATTGATACAGACGGAAAAAAAACTTCCTAGAACTACACAGTGAACTGACCTTCAAAGCAGCACATTTAACACTGTGTTCGATGTAGTCTTTCCACTTGAGGTCTGCAGAGAGATTTAGGCCGATAAGGCGCATTATTTTGCTTTCATGGAGATTATCCTGATTCATGCTAATGAGAGTGGGTTGAAACAATTTTGTGTGATTGTTAAGTGATAGCAGCTTCGTTTTGGAAGGATTAAAATTCACGAGCTATTTCTTACTCCAATCCACCACAGATTGGCAGTCATTTTCAAACTCAACAGCGATGTTTGCTTTGTCATCCTCAGCGGATCTCTGATCGAGGCGGAAGTAAATGGTGTTGTCGTCAGCGTAGACGCCTACTTGGGATCTGATTACATCGGGGGAAGTCGTTCATGAAAATCAGAAAAAGTGTACCACCTAGAATAGTGCTTTGGGGTACACCCGCGTTCGTATGAGAGTAACGATGCCATGTCTGTTCAACACTACTTTCATCATACGATTTGAAAAGAATGACTCAGTTATACTATAGACCCGTAGCTTGCGTAGAAGGCTAGTATGCCAGACTCTATCAAACGCTTTGGAGATATCTAGGGCAACAGCTCGGGCTTTGCGGTGCTTATTGAGTGCCTGCTATATATATTCAGTGATGGTCGTTAGCATATCTGCAGTAGATCTGGTGAAGCGGAAACAATAGAGTTTCTCAGAGAAGAGATTATAATATGTTGAACCATTTCAGCGTTGATAATAGCCGCGAATACTTTGCAAAATATCGGTAGGAAGCGGTTAGGGCGGTAATTATATGGGTCCGAAGTTTCTCCAGAATTGTTAAATACAGGAACGGCAGCGTGGGATTTCAAAAAAGCAAGAAACCAAGAAGCAGAGAGTCAGTAGTTGTAGAGACTGGAGAGGACAGAGCAGAGTCCAGTGGCACATATTTTCAAGACAGTGATTGGGATTCCTACGCCTTCACTAGATTTATGGAGGTCAAACTTTGAAATTATGTTAGAGACCAATGAGAGGGTAATGTGGACGTTACTCAGTTTAGTCCCAATTCTAGGTAAGAAGTCGCATACGGATATCCCAGACGAAGTCAGTGCCGAGTTAATAAAGAATATGCGAGCAAAGCATTCGGCCTTGTCGGCTGAAGATGTCAGGACCTTACATTCGTTGATTAGAGAGAGTATTGAGAGTTTACTGTTACTTAGTACACTTTTTACTGAGCAGCCAGTAGTCATTGTAGTTGAACTTATGGGATGCTATACGCTGCTTCATCCTGTCTGAAAACAGCAGCTCAGCGTCATTAAGTAAATTATTGTAAACATTTTAGCGTGATTTTAGTGATTCCTGTGGGCGATAGCGTCAAGAAAGCAATATTGGACTTTTATTGTAAATTATACTTGGGGGTCAGCAGGTGATGGTTTCCTTCCTTCCTATCCACTTATGGATAGGATTTATGTCCTGCATGCACTTGTGCGGAACTATTAGTCATCCAGTTACCGATTACCCTGGAATAAGAATTCAGTTTTTTAAAGTAGTCAGTTGCTTGTGCAACACAAATCACTTTCTCTCTATCAAAAGAACATAGCATATACTGGTGCAATGTGCGCCACTCATTAGGTGTTTGTGATGATGTTATGTTATATTGTCACGGAGTTTGATCTCCCCGGAGCTTTAAATATTTTGCGTACTGCATGGTGGACCATATAATATACATGAGAGATTCTGATGCCAGAATTTCTGGTATGAGGGCTGGTGGCTTAAAAGCGCCCATTATTATTTCATCAGACTTCGAAAATCCCCCACACATGTACACACACAAACACACACTCATATATACATGATGTAAATATTCAACCCTAACCGTACATATTTACAAAGCCGTTTCACACATGCACAAACACACACACACACACACACACACACATTTTTCTCTCTCTCTCTCTCTCTCTCTCTCTCTCTCTCTCTCTCTCTCAGGCACACAGATAACCTTGGAATCTAAACGTCAAAGCGGAAAGAGTGGCGTAGGACATGTCTCATTAAGTTGAATGGTTTTGAAGAGAGTAGTCTGCAGCACCGTGCTCAGCTTCGTCTTTCTCATTTCTGAATCTTTTGTTGAGACAAGTCCCTTTACAAAGATTAAACATTTGAAATTGTTTGAAGAGAGCTGTGATAGTTTAAAATCGTCGCATTGATTACTTACATTTGCTGCAAACGTGGTATAATCTCCATCGTCTTTTTTGGTAGGTTGAAACATTTCTACCTTTTATGGAAAAGTTACGTCTTCGATCTAAACAGTTGTTAGGCATTTCACTGCTTCCTCCAAAGTTTATTAGTTAGTCTTTTTAGGTAATATATAGTCAACGAACTTTCTATGCTCGGACGTCCCTAGTTTTCTTAATAATAACCTCAATTTCTTTGTGTCTAACCATGTCACGCAGTCGATTTAAAAAATTCCTCGTATTTGCAAAAAGTAGTCTTCGAAGGCTTTGTCCTCGTCGGGAGAGTATGTGAAATTTTCAATTGATTTCCATATTGCGTTCTGAAAAAAGGTCGACTATTTTCCGCTGTTCTATCCTTTGTTTTTTATCACTTTTAGTATTAATTCTTGTAATTCCATATGTCTGGTTTCATTCTTTTTGCTGCATTTCTATTTGTTTCTTTTCCAATCTTTGTTGGAATTCGAATTGTATTTTTACCAGTGCAACAGTTGCTACTTGGTAAACGATTTTTTTTCACTTATTTCTGTGAGGAGGGGAAAAGAAATATTTTTTTCTTTTTTTTAAATAGTTGTGTAGGGAGGTAATCCTTTTAACCTTGTCACCACTTTGTATAAGGACTGCAGTTCAAAAACGTGAATTCTTTGAGATTCCTCGTCGCGTTTTTCTTTGCGACTGTTGATAAAAAAATTCCTTTATCTCGGCGTAATTTTTTACTGTTTCGTCGTAACTTGTCGTAGGACGCTGTTTTTCTTTTTTTATAAATCCGCGTGGATTTTTTCATTCTTCGTCGCCCCTTTTCGTGTGGGACGCTGTATATTTTTCTTTTTTTTAATATCTCCGCGCGAATTTGTTCGATTCTTTGTCGCCACTTGTCGTGAACTCGGTTAAGGAGTCCAGAAAGAAATAATACAACAACCAAAATAGGAAATAACGATCTATATATCAAACACAGCAAAATATAAATATTTGGAACTCTTTTAGTAGAACGATAAATGCGGTTTAGGTAGTAATCCTAGAACTGGGACTCGCAATTGTCGTACGGTAGTAGTGTTGGCTATCTCTGACTATCGCTTTCCTCTGCTGTTCTTCTCTATGCTACAACCTCTTGTGAGGGGAAGTATATGTAATTGTAGGAAGAGGTCAATCCCTTGATTGAGAGATGCCACAATGACAATAATTTCTCTGGAACAGCGAGTACATTTGTTCTCACTATCAACATAAAGACTGAGCAAATGTAACAGCCAATAGCAAGCAATACATAACTCACAAACACTTCTGCCTCCATTAGTACAAAAATATTCTGCACTAAATAAGCATCCCAACCCCTTCTAAATCATCCAAAGGACATAGTCTAGTCGCAAGATAATAAAAACTTACATTCTAACTGCAAATGTTAAATCTGTCTAGAAATCCAAGACTCTCATTAATCAACCAGATTAACTACCCACACCGTTTCTTCAAAATTCTAACGGCCAATCCACGAGACATGTCCCCTTATCACTAACCCCCAGCAACATCCCACACACAACTGACCAAATATGAGAAAAGAGGCTTTCCATTCCTATCCACACCGCCTGATGAGACATTGAAGTTTCAATGTCGAAACAAATGTACCATTTGTAATGGATATATGAAAAAATATGTACATGTTCTAAAATACAATTTATAATATATATATATATATATATATATATATATATAGTCATATGTATTTGCATGAATGTAGAAATATAGTGAAGATCCATAGATACTTATGTATATATATATATATATATATATATATAATGAATTATTATTTAGAACATGTACAAAATGTTTTTGCCACAACAGATTGTACATTTGGTTTCAACATTGAAATTAAAATATCTCATCAGGTGGTGTGGAAAGGAATGGAAATATTCACAGCTCTACATTATATATCGAGCACTGTTTTAAATTAATGTTGTGATATCAAAATGGTCCTCTTTGGAAGGAGAAGAAAAGAAAGAAAAGGGAAAAAAATTGGTTAGTTTGTATACTTTAGGGTTAAATCACAAAATGAAACTTCGATCTGATAAGTCAAAAGAAACACACATGTAAATTTTTATCTTCCTACATACATACATACATACACAGCAAACCAAATGTTTTTATTATTTAAATGTAAGTCATCTGCAAATCAAATATATATATGTACACATGTAAATTTTGTATCTTCCCACATACATACACTGCAAACCAATGTAAATCATAAATGTAAATCGTCTGGACAAAGAACATCAAACATTGCCTGATGATGTGAATCTATTTCCAACAATAGAAATTTCCATGTCGCAATGTACAATTAATTCATAACTAATTAATTATATTAAGCTCTATATAATACTTATCATATTAATCACTCAATAAAATAAACTCCGGGGCAATCATAATTATAAAACGCTGATTCCACTTCAGCTGAAATGATATATATATATATATATATATATATATATATGAAGATGGCTCATGTGAGCCGAAAGCTTAGAGAAAACCAATAAATAATTATCCAAACGTTAGAGAATTTTTGTCTTTATTTTCAACTGAAATTAAAGCATAAATACGACGTTTAGAACGGCTCATGATTAAACATAATAGACATTCATTGTCTCTTATATTTAATAGAATATGTTTAGAAAATTACTTGCTGCCTCGATATACTAAATATATATATATATATATATATATATGTGTGTGTGTGTGTGTGTGTGTGTGTGTGTGTGTGTGTGTGTGTGTGTGTGTGTGTGTTCATGCAAAGGTCAAACGAGCTTGTAGTTATATGGATGAAGTCAATATTGTTAGTCCCAATGTTTCGGTGAATATATTTTTATCTACTTCTGGTGTAATTCTCAGTTACATATCTAGATAGAGAAAGTCGTTTGTCCAACAATATGATAATGCTTATTCAGAGAATAAAAAACTTTAGAAAAATCAGTAATCTAACAATATTTAAGTTTAGTTGAGGTCGTTAAACTAACTATACTGTAAATATATGTATCTTTATTAACCATCGGGAAAGAGTGGGTCCTATAACTTTGGATGGCAACAGGTTACGGAAAAAAACAACCCTGATTCTAAAAACCGCGTTTAGTCCCGGCGATAGGGACAATATATCTAATGAAAAGGATTGTGTAATTTACAATGGCAATATCATCTGAAGTGTGAACACGTGAGTGTTCTATGAGAGAGCGCCTAGTCAACTAGTTTTCTTTTAATATCATTTTTCACTGCAATGTCGGGTAACGAAAATACGATACATTAAATTAAAAACTATTCATCCAGAACAGCTTTGTTTTATTCAACCGGCAATGTATTCCTCTTTGCAATTTTCAAATAAATTGCATGAAAATTGTATATTAACCCTCCAGATTGATTCTTATATTCTTTTTCTGATCAGGTATTTTCGTCTTTGGATGTTGGTTGTGGTGCACTATATATCGACTCAGAACGACAAATCGGGGAGCCGAGTTCAAATTCCAGTTGTATTCCTTGCATTCAGTTGCGCACAAATACCCTTTTGAAAGTTATTAATCCGTCTCTTCCCTCCAGTTATGGGTTAAATAATAGGACAGATTGGGTTCTATAGCCTTGGTCGGCAACTAATTTACCACAGAAAAGAATGGCAACATACTGCGGGATAATCTTCTGCAAAGTCAGTCATGTCTCTTTCGAGACATGATTGCCAAAAAGCGTGTATCACGTATGCCACTTAACTGACTCATTGATTTTCGTCTACCTCAGTCATTATGAAGAATCATGTACAGTCAGTTTAGTAGGCAACCACACTCGAAAATAATTAATATACCTAAGCTCTGATCTGCTTCTTGAAAACTGTGTGAAAAAATATTTCTTTGGTAGTTAATTCACCCTAAAAAGGGGATAAAGTCAATAGACGCAAGGGGCCACGATGAGTGAAAGAGAATGAAAAAACTTTAGAAAGAACCGGAAACCTAGTCGTAAAGAGAGAACAAGGAATAAACATCTACTTATGTTCAAAAAACAAGGAATATGGCGAACCGGGCGATACGCAAACCTGTTTACTTCAGGGAAAGACGCTAGAAGTTTAGTGTTGAAGTAGACTTTAAAAATAACCAGAAATCCAAACCTAAACATGAAAGAAAGGAAAAAAAACGCTACTCCTGCTCAAAAGATCTGCGTGATGTTTTAACCGGACCGTAAGCAAACTTATCTACTCCTATTAATTTGTAATACCTACATGCCCGTGTCCTAAACTCTTACTTACTTATCTCCGCGTGTGTGCGTATATATATATATATATATATATATATATATATATATATATATATATATATAGTACTGTGCAAAAGTATTAAGACACGAACTATTTTATCTTTTATGAGTCATCAAAATAATATTTAAAATCAACCCTGTCCTAACACCTTTGCACACTACCGATAGTAGAGTTTAGGAAACCATTTTTGCGTGAAGTAAACGTAAGAAAGCGCTTAGAAGTTGCAAAACAACGCAAGGACTGGACAGTAGATCAATGGACGAAAGTACGAGTCAAAATTCGAAATTTCTGGCCTTAAAAGAAGACAGTATGTGAGGCGGAAATCAAATAAAAGGTACCTTGGAAAAAGCATAGTGCCAACAATGAAGCATGGAGGTAGAAATATTCTCGTTTGGGGATGCTTTTGTGGCCAAGGATTTGGAGAGCTGAAGGAAATTGATGGAAAGATGAGTCAAAAAGGTATCACCACATTCCTATCAGCCATAGGATACATTTAATAAGAGGAGGATTTCTTTATCAACAAGACAATGGCCCTAAACATAGTTCAAAACTTTGTAAGAATTATTTAACTAAAATGAACAGGAAGTAAGGCTTCGAAATTTGAATTGGCCTCTACAAAGTTCTCATCTTATTCCTATTGAACATCTATGGAATATTTTGGATACAAAAATTTACAAATTTAATGTTACTTCCCAAGACACACTTTGGGAACAAATACAAGCTGCTTGGCAGTAGATACCATTAGATAAATTGAAGAAACTTGTGATGTTAATGCCTGACAGAATGAAGGTTGTGATCAAAGCAAAAGGCTATTATACTAAATATTACATTTATTTTGTTACAAGTATTTTTCTTGTTAAAGCATTTGTTGAGTAAATCAAGTAAAATTACTTTAATTAAATTGTTTATTTTCTGTCAATATGCCTCATAAATGATAAAATAGTTTTTCGTAATACTTTTGCACAGTACTATATATATATATATATATATATATATATATATTGCATTCATGCCGCAATCAATTTCTAAGCAAATTCCGTTAAAAAGAGAGCCGAGTGTTAATAGTCAAGTTTTTTGCAAAACATTTCTGTGGTTGTATATTTGTATTTTGCCTTATCAAAATATTATAAAGAAATTGTTTGAATGTTTTATTTATCCAACCACTTTCGGTTGTACATCTAAAAAATGAGAACATTATTTATAAAATACAAAAAGGCTAACACACAACACAATCTACTATAAACACGGCCACAATGTGCTCACGTGTTTGAAAAAGAAATCATTCTCATGTCTCTGATACATACACAAAACAATTCCTATATTCAGTCAAATGTACAATAAAACTTATCCCTGATAATGTTTAAAAGTTTAGCCGAAAGCGCTTGGTTAATAAAACTTTATCAGATCACATAGAAAACAATAATATAAAACAATTAAACCATAGGATCTTGTTTATTTTTAACTAAACTTGCATATATATAAATATTTAGGAAATGATTTGTTTGAACATTATTTTTGATTGATACTCGTATTTAGGTAGATATTCTGTTTAAAACCAAACAGTATTTCATGTATATTTCTACATCTCAACCACGAATGACCAACAGTCTAAACGAAGTTAAATCAAGCCTATATACCACAATTTTCGATGCTTTGAAATGTATTGTAATATCAACAAATGTAAACATGTTACGGAAATTAAACAACCGACAATTTTAAATGATTTATAGCACAATTTTTGCTTCATATATATATAGACTTCATTTGATTTCGTTTAGACTGGTGGTCATTCGTGGTCGAGAGTTCTAAGACGCACCAGCTTAATTGGTGGCTACCCCTATGTGGATAGGGATCGCAGGTTCACATTCTGCCGAATGACACACATGTAGGTAACAAGCATTTATCGTAAATAATCAGTCCGATATATATTTTTCTTGAAAAATCAGTCCGATATATATATATATATATATATATATATATATATATATATATATAATACAATACGTGAAACACGCTTGGGCGATCATGTCTCTCTAGAGACATGACTGACTGGGCAGAAGGTTATCCCGCAGTAGGTTGCCATTGCTTTCTGCGGTAGACTGGTTGCCGACCAAGGCTATAGAACCCAATCTGTCCTGTTATTTAACCCATAACTTGAAGAAACAGACGGATTAATACCTTTCCCAAGGCTATTTGTGCGTAAGCGAAGACAATGAATTCAGCTGGAATTCGAACTCGGCTCCCCGATTTCTCTCTCCGAGCCGATATCCATTGGACCACAACGCATATCCTAAATACGATCAATAATTATGTCCAAACAAATGATTTCAAATTGTCAATTGTTTAAAACTATTTTGACAATCTTCGTTAATTTCCATCACACACAACCACACACACACACACACACACACACACACACACACACACACACGGATACACACATACACACTCATACATATATATATATATATATATATATATATATATATATATATATATATATGTAGATTCTCATCTTGGTGTATAGGATTTATGTATGGTTATGCGTAAAAATATTAGGACCGATAAAGACATTTAATAGTTTTCTGGTAGTTTATTATTGGTATAATTTAAGGGAGTGGATCAGACAAAGAGGCTATTTAAGAATTATTCGTGCGTCAATATGATTTACTAAGCTACTTTCTGTCAAAGAGACCGAGAGAAAGAATTCGATAGATTGTTAAAAATAACTAATTACTTTCTTTTTCGAAACGTCTTGAAGACGTTCTTTGTTGCATTCCTCTTCAAAATATATCCTTTTCGACGAAAACAACTTCTTAAAATTGGTTCAACTCCTACTACCTTAAATAGTCATTGGCATTTGACGCAAACATTAATTGCCCGCAGTTGAATCAACGTTCACCAGCCTTCCCCCAAACATCAGCTTTCTTTAATCACTGAATCACCCAATAACATCCAAGATGCATTCACTGCGTTAAAGATTTTGGACTGAAGCTATATGCCCGTGGCTTTAGTATTTTCTTTTCTTTTCTCTTGCAGGTTTCTTAAAAAAATTCTTCAATAACATTGGCAACACGGTGAATACAATTCTTATGTCTGACTTTCAAAGTCAAGCAACCTGAAGCGTTTAGTGCATAATGCTTGAAGATATATGTGGATTATATATCTACGCTTTCTCTACATTTCTTTTTCTCTCTTTATATATGTATATATAGATGTGTGTGTGTGTGTGTGTGTCTGTCTGTCTGTCTGTGTGTGTGTGTGTGTGTGTGTGTATTGATGTGAATGTTCGTATTTATTTAAAAGTTTAAACTTTTATGTCTGCATGTGTTCGTATGAATAAATTTCAGTATCATTTCATGAATACAAACTTGAAAATGACAATATTACATACAATGAGGGCTTAGAGTAAAACAAGTCGAAAGGAATATTTTTGCATGATGTTTATACGTTTATCATTGGAAGTTTTTCAACTAAAAATTTTAGGCGCAAACACAGGCAGACAAAGTTAGTTAGCTATGAAAAGATAGATAGTCGATGTTCTAAGCACCGCTAAGACGTGGCCCAATGCCGAACGTATTAGGTAGCCAGTGAGGAATCGAACTCACGACTCAGTTTTATTAGGTTATAGTAGAACAAGCTTGCTAACCTTCACGCCACGCCGAGGTGCCTCTGTGGAAGATAGATAGATAGATAGATAGATAGATAGATAGATAGATAGATAGATAGATAGATAGATAGATATCACTCACTCACACAGCTCTTTAGACAGACTAGAGTAGTATGGGTCTACATCTCTTATCCTGGTAGGATTTGCTTTTTTAGATTCCACGGTAAATCTAAAGTTTTACCGTGATTAATTGCCCAGAATGTTTGGTATTCATAGCTGTAATTTCTTCCCATTTTATTCTTCTTCTTCTTCTTCTTCTTCTTCTTCTTCTTCTTTGTGCAGCGTCCCTTCCGGCTCATCACAGCTTCATGACCTTTTGTATCTCTTAATAAATTTAGTCATTTTCTTATCATTTCTATAAGCTATATATGTCTAGTGTAACGACATAATATTGTCGTGTTTCAATTTTTGTTTATTTGATCCGGAGCCCGTATCAAGTGTACGTATGGACCTCACGAACTTTTGTATGTTTGAAAACAGCAAAGATAATTAGGAGTGAGGAGACGGTGGCGAAAATGTTAACTTTTGTTGCGTAGTAGTTTTTGTACTGAAAGTTATAATCGTGGTATATTGATTGCTAATCCATTTAACGTACCCAAAATATTAGGAACATCTTCCACTGAAAGATAACTTCTTAGTATTCGGGTAACTCCCGAATAATATTAACTGCTTAGTAGTTCTACTGAACCCCAATAAAAGCCTAAAAAACTCCCATGAACTTCTCAATTATTCTAATTTCCCAGAACGTCTTAATGTTTTTCACCTGGCTTGTATTTTTTATGTGAGCAAATATTTCTCTACCGTATACAGGTATACGCTGCTGAGGTCTGTTTTCGAAAATATTTTGCCTCCGATTAGTTTCGCAAAAATGTCTTCTGCTGTTAATAGGGGATATCTGTAATCCTTAAGTGCCGCGTTTAATTCAGTCGAGAAATCAGTACAAACTTTCGACTACTTTTTTTGCGTATACTGTCGGTGTCCTCTATTCGCTATACTGAACTTTTTTCAAGTACACCGGTTTTCTCAAGTCTATCTAATTCCATATCTATCAATTCAATAGAGGCAAAGGGCACATTTGTTTTCTTTTTAAATACAGCTTAAACGTTTTTTTTAAATGGAATTTTGCCTCAATCTTAGTATATATTCCTAACCCTGTCGAGAAAACATTAGGAAATGTTTCCTTTAGTTTAGTTTTCTGCCTCTTTGTTTAAGCTTTCTATCTTATGATAAAAAGAATTAATTAGAAGATCCCATAATTGGAACTCCCTTATCCAATTTGTACCAAGTAAAGTTGTGGTATCTTCGATGACAAATATTCTAACTTTTAGCGTTTTTTTATTTAATATGACGTTTGTGACAAATTTTCCCAATAACTGTATCTTTTCACTCGTCACTGACCTCGAGATTTTATTCGTTTTTATTAACATTGGTTTCTTCAACTTCTTCCACGTATTCAGATTTATAATGGACAGATCCGACCCAGTGTCGAGTTGCATTTTTATGTTTTTGTTTTTTATCTCTACTGTAACGAATTTTTTCGTTATTCCGTCTTTAACTTGGTTGGACTTTATCTTTTTTTATTTTTACGTCTTTATTTCTTGCACTGTAGTGCGAGCTTTTGTGTCCTATTCTTCCGCAGTTGAAAAATTTTTGTTCCTAAAATTGCAATCTCTGTACCAGTGTAAACCACTGCAAGCAGAACACGGTTTTGAGAGTTTTTGATTATTTTTTCCTGCTTTTTTTGTTTGATGATCTGCAATTTTAGTATTTTTTATTGTTGTACTTACTTTCTTCTTTGTACCTTACTTTCCTTATGTGTAAAACGTCAGACTTTTCAATCTTTTTTGCATCTTTGTTTACGCTAAGCTGTTTTATACAATGCTCTGCTAAATCCTGTACTGTAATATTTGGGACGTTTTGTAATTCCGTATGTACCATTTTTCTCATCTATGCCTCTTTTCTGATACGAGGTCCTGAACGAAAACCAAGCACTTGAAATTGTCGGCGCTCAAATCGGCCAGCTTAAATTCTTCGCAATGATCTTTTACATTTGCTGCATATGTTATGTTATCTTGTTCGTCCTCCTTCATTTAATTCAAATATTTCCACCTCTTGTGGAACAAAGATGTTTTCTTGATGAAAAGCTTCGTTAATATATTTACTGCCTATATTTACTAGCACATGTACATAACTAGTCAAGTAGAGCAGCTATCACGAGAGCGCTGCGGCCGTGAGTGGCTCGTGATTTGCTTATTTTTGTAGGATTCATTCACAGTTAAACGTAATCACTGCGAGCTATGACGGGCAAAAGTAATGCAGTTGGACTTGAACAGTCCTCGTCTTCTTTGCCGGAACAACCGTGTATAACGGGAGCTCAAATGGACTAGACCGTTCTGCCTCCGAAGCTGTCAGTCAGACAGTTAAGTGCCATGCGCGATACACGCTTGGGCGATCATGTCTCGAAAGAGACATGACTAACTGGGCAGAAGATTATCCCGCAGTAGGTTGCCATTGCTTTCTGCGGTAGACTGGTTGCCGACCAAGGCTAGAGAACCCAATCTGTCCTATTATTTAACCCTTAACTGGAGGGTATAGACGGATTAATACCTTTCCCAAGGGTATTTGCGCGTAAGTGAATGCAAGGAATTCAACTGGGATTCGAACTCGGCTCTCAGATTTCTCGTTCCGAGCCGATATCCACTGCGCCACAAGAGTCAAACCAAAAGATGAACCGGCTGCTAACTGAAGCCCAATGGTCTCCAGGAACCAACCGCGAGTACCGGGATCGCAAACGAAGCGTACATCTAGCTGGAGGTGGCCGGAGAGCGGGAAACTAGAATTTGAAAACCGATCATACACTTTTATCCTAATATTTATTGCATAGATTTTAATATACAAATGTGCCACCAGGGCTAAATGAGGGATGGGGATTGGTTTGGTTATCTCTCGTCTTAAACTAAACCTTGCTAGTCTCTTTCGCTGACACATTTATACTGACAATATCTCATCAATCATAACGCATGCACACATGACTGTCACATTAGAATCACAAAAATCCACTTACACAGTTAAAACTCTAGCATGAAAACCTTATTTACAAAAAGTGGAAGAGGGCTAATTATATTACAAGCAATGATTTATACAATGGAATAAATATATGTACACATGAAAATGATCAAATGTTAGTAATGGTACCACCTACAATACTCAGTGTGTGGCAGAAGTCTTCAGTACTAAATTGAAATTCCAGCACCTAAAGGTATGTGGAACTGCCAGATAACATAGTTATCTGTCACCTATGAAAGGAAGGGTAAGGAGAAAACTAAAAGGGGAGACAAAAATAGATACACCAATTAAGTCCCAGGAGGGTCAAAAAGTTTCACAATTAAGGCCCTAATCTACGTTAAAACAAATGCTGGGATGATTAAATTTCACTCAGAGGACCAAAAATAACTTTTCTAAGTCGCATCCAACAACCACTCCAGGACAGTACTTCACATACGCACCAGGCGCTACACACGCTGCACCTTTTACCGAATTCCGATGGAGAGAGTCGAACCCTTTCCGCTCTGATCTTCATTTTAAGCTGGTGCTTAAAACAAGTGATGAGTTGAGAAAAGGAGAACTTCACGCCTCCAGGTAACTCCTTTTGTCGTGTTGTCTAAAAAAGGAGACGAATAACACCGAACAGACACAAGGGCACATAGTGCTGACTCTTTTTCGTTGACATTGGAACAGAGGGTTCTTGCTTTCAGGACAAAGAACTTTCCGTTCAGGACGTGAACCATACAGCATTCAATCAGTCTGCTCAACGGGCGTACGACACTGCAGTGAAAGAATACATGTCCTACGGTCTCCTTCTAATCGCCGCAGCGTGTGAACCAGATAGCCTCTTTCGTCACCAGCCAGGTGAATGATGCATCGTTGTTGTTAAGATATATGGGCACTCAACGCAAGGCAGAGTAAAACACCTCGTGTGTAAGGCCGAGCTTGTTTGGGAGTTTGTCTTTGTGCTTAATATTTAAAGTATTACCATTTGGAGAATTGCCCTCATTTTTCTTGGTGTTATCACAACATTTTGGTCGTTGTGCCCTCTGACCTTCATCTGGTTTATATCAATCCGGGTACTGTAAAGGGAATTTTGAATTCAACCCATTATGTAACCTACGGAGGTAGACTTTTTTTCATTTCCCTGCCAATGTTTAGTTCATATTTTCAGTACTTTTCTGACTCATTACTGGATCTGTACACACTGGCGGGGCCTTTAAAGGAATAATATGAAAATCACTATTTCACTAAGTTCATATGCCAACGCTTTAATCAACTGGGCTAAGTTCGTATAAATTTAACTATTAGAATTCTATTCAGATATTTCTGTCATGGTAAGCTGCTTGCAGATATGGTAAGAGTAGGATATTTAAGTGAATGATGACAAATATAACCTTAGAAAATGGATATTTTCCTCGAAATATTTTGTATGTCAAAAATTTAGATAGCTAGAACGGAAATTGTGATAATGATATCCGAAGATTTATTGTCATGACCAAAAGCTGAGTAGAATATTGAGAAACTGGAAAATGTCGTTGAAAACAAAGAAACGAGGACTGGATTTTTATGCGCTGTCTGTCGTTCACATATGCCAGCTAAGTTTGGACAATCTACTCAAAGATGAACAAAAGACTCGAAGAAGCATTTATATGGTTCTACAGAAGGATGCTTGTTACCATTGTAGCTGAAGTGACAGTCGATCATATCTGGTACAAGGCCAAATCACAAACGGAGCCGACATTCCCCGCAACTTAGTTATTCTCATAATTATCAGAAGGCTATCAAAAGAAGGATTTGTAGAAGAATAAAAGTATACATTTTGTATGTTTCTTGTTACTTAATTATTCGTTCTGAAAGAAATTTATGCTATATTATCCTTTTGACTCTAACATGTCAGAAACTGATATTAGTAACATAGCATTCTTTGGTGAATATTGCTTATTATAATCAATTTTTGTCCTAGTTAGGAGATGTAGCTGAGCAGAAGTCTAGAAAATTGCGTCTCGTATGAAAATAAAGGGGGGACAGAGATAATTCAATAACTTATGAATATTGACAAAGTAAACCCCGGTGTTGCTCTTAAAAGGATCTCCAATCTGTGACAAAATGGGGTAGGAAATGACTTGTAAATTTTAATGCTTGCAAGACAAGCCTGCGTGTCATTAATCACCATAGATAAACATTTCTATCTTTCATCAATATAGATGATGTTAATCTCCTCAAAAGTTTAATGCTTGCAAGACAAGCCTGTTATTTATTAATCAACATAGATAAACTTTTCTATCTTTCATAAATATAGATGATGTTAATCTCCCCGAAATTTTAATGCTTGCAAGACAAGCCTGTTATTAATCATCATAGATAAACTTTTCTATCTTTCATCAATATAGATTATGTTAATCTTTTCAAAAGACCAGTGCAGCTCTTTGAATTTACACTGTCAACAGATCTCAAGTTGAACGATTATATCAAACCTATAGCTGCATCTAACGCTAAAAGGCTTGAGTCACACTGTCAGAATTCATTTTGTTCATTTATAAACCTATCATTCGTCCGTGCATTAAATACTGTTTCTATAACTGGTCGGCTGCTCTTGATACTAAAGACGAATTTCTCGACAAAATCCAAAGAAGGATCTGCAAAGTAATCGATCCTGTATTAGCAGCTCGACTTCTGTCACTTTCTGAGCGACGGGATGTGGCTTCTCTTTGTCTTTTCCAATATTTTCACGGTATCTGCACCAAACAATTAATTCGTGCTACTCGAGTGGCATCTAGTTCTAACCCCTTTAACGTGAACATAATCGAATATAACGGTCACTTCTACTTTCTCAGTTTTCCTTTCTCACACTTCACCTTTGTAAAACTCAGTCAGTTAAGTACCATACGCGATACACTGACTGGGCAGAAGGTTGCCATTGTAGACTGGGTAGACTGACTGTCAGCCAAGTCTATAGAAGCCAACCTGTTCTGTTATTTAACCAATAACGAGAAGGAAGAAAGAGACGGATTAATACTTTTCCCAAGGTTATTTGCGCGTAGGTGAATGCAATGAATTCAATTGAAATTTGAACTCGGCTTTCCAATTTCTCGTTTCAAGCCGATATCCACTGCACCACAACGCACATCTCCCATCTGCCTAAATCCGATCCATCTCTTTTAGTTTTTTACGGTATTTCCTATACTGTGTTCTTTTCTCTCTCAATGTAACGTTCTGCGCACTAGTGGTGGCTTTGCCTTGCTTGGGGTGAAATTGTTATTTAAAAAAGCACTGTTAAAATATGATATGGCAAAATTGCTTCTGAAATTAAAGTTTGAGGTAAGCAAAGATTTTAATTCTTTCTTGTGGGAAAACTTGAAATAATTAGACATTAATCTGTGTTGGATGGACATTTGAGCAATCTAGACAGTGGATATAAGCACATTTAGGCGGTGGTCTGACGAAAATAAATTTGAAATCAATGTTTTGGGACAGCAATGTTTTTCTTATGAATTCTTCAATGTAGTGAAATTTTGCAATACTATACATTCATCAGAGCTGGTTGAACTTTTGCAGAAATCATTTAGTCTATGGAAACAGTGTTAACTAAATGGTAATTGTTTTTACCAATTGACCTGGACAATTCTCAAGAATATGAAATTAGGAATGCATTGTTACATTTGTTATTCTCTTCTCCGCATATTTGTTACTTCCCTGGAAATAAACAGAAACCATTTGTTTCGGAGTATCCCTTGTAGCATTATGCCTCAGGGACTTTTGTTTGATCTTAGATGATTGTATCAGGAGACCTTTACAGACATTATATAAAATTTAAGATTCTTTTCCATCTAATTTAAAATGATTTAATCTGATTTTTTTTTTATATTTATTCGATTACTGTGCGAGCGTTTTCAAAAGACTTTCAATTTTGACTTCATCCTGAAAGGAAAAGTGTTTGATATTTAGAAACGCTGTTTGATGATTCATACGTTTCATTTCTGACTCAGAATTTGCTTGAGTTTTTGTTATTTTTGTTCGCTTTGAAATATTATAATAGTTGGCATCAGAGGTCAAAATGGTTTGTCTATGATTGTTGGGGCATTAGGTACTGTTTCAAAACGTCGTTTTCAAATAGAAAAGAAACTTTAGATTAAAAAAAACTTTATTTATATAGACAAAGTACATGAGTTTCAATGCATATATATATATATATATATATATATATATATATATATAACTATAATTTCATAGTAACAGCAGCGATATAACTAAAAAAGTTAGTAAAATACAAAGTAGTATAAGTAGTAATAATATTTTTACTTAAGTCCTTTCTATACAAATCCTGGGAGGCCCTCACTGATAAAAAGTTTCATGCTGAATGAAGCGCGATGTTCGGGGAAATAGGTGTTAGAAAGTTAAGATTATGAAGATGATTGCTCTCTTCTTTAGTGCCATGTTTGCGATGTTTCAGTCGTTGTTCGCCCTATCCTTTTTCAGGCGCTAGGAATTTCGAACCGAACTGCTTGTTACGATCACTGGAGTATATCATTCTCATTCCTTGTGCAATGGCACTTCTGGTAACCTTTAACGTAAATCTTCTAAGTTATTTGTTCACTGCTCACTTCTGTATCCTGGTATTGAACTCATAACTCTTTGGGTCAAGTCACCTGAATTAACTAACATCTATATCCACTGGGCGATGTGTCTTAAAATAAATTAAGTTAAAGTGAAATTGCTCATGTCTACCAGAAGTGACATCACACATAGAATGAAAATGATATAAACCAGTGATCGTAATAAATGGTTCGGTTCGAAATTCTTAGCACCTGAAGAAGGCCGGAGTGTCCAAATGCCGAAACATCGTCAAAAGGGCAGTAAAGATGAGGACAATAGTCCGAAAAATGTAAATAGTGTAAATATTACCTCATCCCGGAAGTATAGAAAATGCTGAAGGAGGAGGAGTTAAAGACGACGACGGAGATGAAGACGGAGGAGTCGAAGAAGAGGAGGAAGTTCATGAAGAAGACAGAGGGAAGGAGTTGGATAAGAAGGAGGTGGAAGATGTGGTGTATAATTGAAACAAGTTAAATGTAGTATATCTTTTGAATCAATAAATAACAATGATAATTATTTTTTATTTATAGTAGTAGTATTAGCAACAATACTAACCTTTGAAGATTGGGTGATACTATAGCGTGAAGTCAATATAATATTGTATGCATATTGTATACATATATATTTCAAGTGAGGGAAGGGGCGCAGTAGATCCGCGGTTCACCTGAGTGATATATTGAGATACACATTGCGCTATAGTAGCACCGAAAATTATTAATTTTTAAGGTTATTCTTAATATGAATAGATAATTATTATTGAAATATCTCTCTTATGGTTAGTTCTATGTTTCGAGTCGAAAATTGTTACACTATCTCATCTCAGAAATAGAGACATTCTTAAAATACTCCCCTGCATGTTCCATACAAGATTGGGACCTAATAGAAAGATTCTTCTGACTATTTGAAACTTTTCTACGTTAATTTCATGAAAAATGATCAGAAATTTCTTGTTTTAATTCAAGAAATGAAGAATGAGACTTACATTTACAGCGGTCTGTATATCAAGACGAAATAAGAAAAAAAATACTTCAAAACAGTGAAGAAAGAAAAGCACGAAATAAATAAGCAAAAACGAAGAAAGAAAATACAAAGTGAAAAACATCAACAAAATTGAAATACTAACGAGAAAAGAGAAAAGAAAAGTAATAAAGCCTAGGAAATGAAAAGAAACGGTTTCCCTTCAGAGAGTTCAGGCTAGCATGCGACCGTTAGATTACTTCGAAGGTTTGTATTAATTAATTGACTACATGAAGAAGCAACGAAAGATTAATCGTGTCCCAACGGGATATTCAATTGGCGGAAAGTCATTTTGATGAGCGGATATCAGGCAAAGGTAACGTTGCACTCAAAGGACCTGGATATAAAGGCCTCTTTTGATCAAGGCCAATATGTCAGCAGGAACACGACTTAAGTAACACCGAAACTTCATTTGACGGTATGTGGAATAAAAGGAAGGGAAAGAGGAGGGAAAGCCATAAACAAAAGAACGAAAAAGAGGACAATACAGAGAGGAAAAGAATAAGAGTAATGTACAGGAAAATGAATGAAGAAGTGTCGGCGGAATGTTAATAAATTAAATGGATATAAAAAAGCGAACTATAGGAAAAGAAAGAGAGTGATACAGGAAGGAAGTAGATGAAACGAATGGAAAGGACGGCAAAGAAAATCGTAAAGAGTTGGAAACAAAAATGCTAAGAAAGCAAAAAAAGAAAACAAGGGCAGATCAAAAGGCAGCTAGCGTTAATAGAACGATTGGCTGAATGAAAAATAAAAATAAAAGAAATGAAATAAGTGGGATACATGAAAGAGTAAAAAGCGGAAAGAAGAACAGAAAGTAAAGTAAGAGAGAAGGAGGGACAGGGAAATAAAAATAGGCGAAAAAGATATATTGCCACAAGGTTTCATGTTGCATGAGACTTGAAACGCTTTATGAACATGACTTTTGAAAAGCATGGTCAAGATCGCTCGCGCACACCCACTCGCGCACACACTCACGCACACTCACGCAATGAAACACACACGCATGCACACACATACACACACACACGCACGCACATACACGCACACACACACACACACGAGCGCACATACACACCCGCACACATACACGCACACACAATAATTTTTTTTTATTTAAAATTAATATAATTTACATTGCCACACAGAATTACGATGTTTCGAGATTTTGACCTCGTCATCAAATTTAAAAATAATCTCTATTCCGATTAGTTGAATTGAACACACACAATTTATTCTGTCTTTCCACATCCATAAATAACAAACCTATTCAAATGTAAACTATTTTCACAAAAATGATCTAACATTGCCTGATGACTAGTCAATAATCACGAAACAGAAATTTCCGGGGCAAAAATCTTTAAACATAGAAATTTCCATGTCGCAATGTAAAATATATTAATGTTAAAAAAAATATTAGTCTCTACAATATTTGTTGTATTAAACACTTATATAAAAAAGTAAATGCCAGAGAACTTGGAATTGTAAAACTGTCGGTTCTCATCAACTGAATATATATATATATATATATATATAAATTGTTTGAACTTTACTTTTGATCAGTACTCGTATTTAAGTAGATATTGAGTTTATAATCAAACAGTGTATAAATTTATTTCTACCGACCAGATTATTTAGGATAATGTTTTGTTACAAAAATGTGTGTCATCCGGCATGTTCGAATCTGCGACCCCTATCAACATAAGGAAAGCCGCCAACTGATCTGGCGCGTCTTAGACCTCTCGACCACAAATGACCGACTGTCTAAATACAGTTAAGTCAAGCCTATGTAACACAATAATCGATTCACGTAAATAACCATATCTGCACTGAAATGTATCGTTATGTCAACAAATGTAAACATACAATGTTACGGAAATTAACGAAAATTAGCGAAATGTTTATAAACAACCAACACTTTGAAGCTATTTTGTTTGATTTAACTTCGTAATTTTAGTGTGTGTGCGTGTGTGTGTATGTGTGTGCAGTTATGTGTTCACACACAAACACGCACACACCCAACAATTAAAGGCAGCAGTAGCAACGAGAAATGACCATTAGTTGAAATATACATACCAGGAGAGGACGTGAAGTTAAGCTCTCCTAGCATTCTAAAGATGAGACCATGATCTCGAAATATTAAGGATTAAGAAATAGTTAATACCCAACACCTTCCTTGCCTTCCTTTTTTTACTGAACCCATTGTGATAGCCTTTAAACCTATCCATACACCTAAGAGAAACAATGCTTCAAGAAAATTACAGAACTCTCCTATATATGAGGGTTACTCAATAAATAAGGTGCATTTTTCAGTATAAGGATTTCTAATACAGATAGAAGCTTACTTTAGCTTTATTTTTCAGCGTAGTCTCCTAGCAGTGTCACACACTTTTCCCATCTATGCACAAGATTCCTTATTCCCTCATCGTAAAAATCTTCGAACTAATGTCTCAGCCAATCCCTCACAGCAGTTTTGACTTCATCGTCACTTTCAAACTTCGTGCCACTCGTGAACACTTTCAAAGGGCCAAACAGGTAAAGGTCTGAAGAGGCATGGTCTGGGCTGTAAGGGGGATGAGGGAGCAGTTTCCAGCCCAGCTCGTTGATGGTCTGCACCGTTTGAGCTGCTGTTACTAGACCAAACCTCAATCTTAGTTTAAACGTTGTTGACAATATATGTCTTAAACTGGCATGTCGGAGATGGCTATTTCTCCTCTGAATTTTATCTGAACTTATATATATATATATATATATATATATATATAGCCTTTGAGATTTCATTAGCCCAAACAACTCAGTGGATTAAAAACATAGATGGGCGATTATAGTTTATTGCTTTATTCGCGTAAGTTCGATTGAAAATCTCGCAATGAAACGTGTCTCTTCTAACATAGAAAAAAGAAAATCTGCTTCATTTTACAACCCAAAAGTATGTCATTGAAGATTCACAAGTTACTTAGAATGACCTACAATGGCATTATTGAACTCCTTGGCCTTATGCATGACGCTTGAATTACATCGAAATGTGTGGTTCAAAAAACACAGTGATACTCCGCAATCATCAAAGCAAGATCTGACAAATGGAATTTACATTGACAAGCTCCTGTCTCGCTTTTATCATCCCGGTCATTGTCAACACCTCTCATCCTTCAATAAAAAAGAAAAACAAAACATGACGTCTCTCTCCAAATACTTTTGGAAATTAAAAGACGAAAATAAAACGCCTAAGGTTAAATGGAAAATTCTCAAACATGCAGGAACGGCAAAATCTATAAACGAACCATGTTTTCTTTGCCTTCAAGAAAAAATAGAGATCCTTAAATATATAAATAGTAACAAGCTTTTAAACCAGAGGCATGAAACCACAGTAAACTGTAAGCACATTAAGGCTCTAACCCTAAAATCATGCTAAGAAATACTAGTAATTTGATTAGATATTTTTATTATAAAAGAATAAAAATGCTATAGAAAAATCGATCTAATAAACCCTTAAAGTAAGGTCTAATTCCCACAAAATATCTAAATAAATAAAATGAAAATGAAATGCAATAAATAGGCTCCCAAACTATAATCTATGAAAATTAAAAATTAAAGAAAAAAATCGATTCTCTAAATTCAAAATTAAGATTAATTTTACAAATTTAGATAAATTATAAAAATCTGATAAAATACAAATTTATATTTACCTTCTAAAAAATACAATTTTAGATTTTTTATAAATAACTTCGCCTAAATACAAAATACTCTTGATTAAACACCCCTATCCCGATAAAAAAAAAAAACTTCTACAGAAAAGATCAAATTACTTAATTCTAAAGCAAAGTTTAATATTCCGAATTACATTGGAAATCTACACATAAAAACCTTACTTAAATACAAAAATATTCCGTACTGGAAAAATCAAAATTAAACGAAAAAAATGGCTCCCAAACTCGAAAAAGAATCAATTTCCTATATTCAAAATTAAGATTAAATATACTATTTCAGATTAATTATATCATACACAAAAATAAACCGTAAGCACATTAAAGATCTAACCCTACAATCATGCTGAGAAATACAAGGAATTTGATTAGATATTTTCATTATAAATGATTAAAAATGCTATAGAAACAATAGATCTAATAAATCATTAAAGTAAGGTCTAATTCCCCACGTATATCTAAATAAATAAAATGAAAAATGAAATGAAATAAAGAGGCTTCCAAAGTATAATCTATGGAAAATTAAAAATAAAAGGAAAAAATCTATCCTCTAAATTCAAAATTAAGATTAAATATACAAATTTAGATAAATTCTAAAAACTGATAAAATAAAAATTTGCATTTATCTTCTAGAAAATGCAATTTTAGATTTTTTATAAATAACTTTGCCTAAATATAAAAATACTCCATACTTGAATAAACACCCCTATGCCGCTAAAATAAAAATACGAATCAAAAATTCTGTAGAAAAAATCAAACTACTAAATTCTAAAGCAAAGTTTAAAAATTCCGAATTAGATTAGAAATCCACCATTAGAAACCTTACTTAAGTACAAAAATATTCCCTACTGAAAAATCAAAATTTTAAAAAAAATGGCTCCCAAACTCGAAAACTATATTCAAAATTAAGATTAAATATACTATTTCAGATTAATTATATCATACACAAAATATAATCCGTACGGAATAAACACCCCACCCCTATCACGTCCATCTAAGGAACATCAAGGGAGACAGCAGACCACTAGATAAAAGCGAATACATAAAATCTATCTAGTAACAACAGACACTCATTAATCAAACACTAGCTAACCACGCCACTGTCCTAAAAATTCTTAAGGTCAACAAACAAGATGGGTTCCCTAATCACAAAAAACCCCACACATACGCACAACTGACCAAGTAACCAGCCTTCACACACCACGTTCTTCGAAATTCTAACTAAAAGATATACCCGACCAATAAAAACGTACATTCTAACAGATATTGCCATTAATCAAACATTTAACTTCACACACCAAGTTCTTCAAAAGTCTAACGGTCAACACGAAAGACACGTTCCCTTTATTATCAATAATCCCAACCAACCTCACAACAACAATGAACCAAATATATGTGGCGATGATTTCAGTTCTTGCTCATTCCTCCTGAGGAGACGTTGGATAGCCAATTTCGAAACAACCATATGATTGTAGAGGACATATATAGAAGAAATTATGTACATGTTCTAAAACATAATTCCTAATATATGTGAAAAGTGTATATATATAATTGTATATATATATATATATATATATATATATATATGCAATTTGTTACTTATATTATATTGTTTACATATTATATATGCGTGGTACTTATTTAAAAGCGCTCAATATCAGTGATAGAACAGACATATTCATATAGATAGGTGTGAGTTTGTAATCCTGGGTTTCACGCTTTTGCGATCGTCAGACAAACTGATTAATCTTTTTCAAAAAAATTGGTTATATTCGTGTATTTTTGTGGAAGTGGGGGAAAATCTGTCGTGACGACAGACGCAGACATATATATATATATATATATATATATATACATTTGTACACCCATCAACGCGCGCAAGGACACACACACACACACACACACACACACACACACACACACACACACACACACACACACGTACGCGCGTTCGGTCACTGAGGCTTGCATAAACATACACATGCGAATCGTGCGGGGTTCGGTATATATATATGTATATGTGTGCCGTTGCACACATACACACTCATTCGGTTGGCATATTCAAATGGTGTGTAGCGAATAGTTGTCGATTTCCTCATACGTACATATGTACTTTTGATGGGTTCTGTGTGAAACTATGGTAGGTAAGAATTGCTCTTATTTTATTTAAGGCTGTATTGTTTTTTTGGTTTTAAAGTCGGTTATTGGCTTGTTTTATTATTTTTTGTGGTTGCCTATATTTAAATGGTAGAAATTCTAATTTGTAATGCTTGTTAGTGTTTATTAATTATTCATTTTACTATGGCAGAGACGTGTGATTTTTTTTTTATTCGTTTGGTA
>JBBBDQ010001663.1:202500-307500 GCA_037127315.1 Ascarosepion bandense | reverse complement strand
CATTCCAAATAGAATCCTGCGAGAATGCGATATTATTTTCTGTGTTTGAATTGTTTATTAAGATTTGCGAGATTAGTTCTTCGATTCGTTGCTGTCTTTCTTTTGAACGCTGCTGACGCTCAAGTAACTGCGATTGTCTTTTTTTCCATTTTTCAAGTAACTGTGATTGCGTTTTGTCTCATTTTTTTCTGTTTGATTTGAAATTTTTGTTGTTCTTTTTAGAGTTGTTGCGTTTTATTATTTGTTCCATTTGTAGCTTTAAAAATTGAGTAAACGTATCCTTTAACTCTTCCATTCTTCTTTTTTTAAACAGAACAAAAAGTGGGGTACGAGTTATGAGTGTTCGGTTAAAGTAGGTTGTCAATGCTGTACGACAAAAAAAATAAAACCTTTTTTAACAACTGGTGGTGGGGAAACAGTAATTAGTTTTCTTTTTGAATTGCCCGCTTTAGAGTCAGAATTTTGTAAAAACTAGTTTACAATTTTTTTACAAATTTAAAAAAGGGAATTGAGATATCTTTCTCCTTAATATATGTATTTGAATGAGAAAGATTTACAGTTTCCTTTAGTCTCTTTTTCCTGGAATCCCGTGAACAACACAAAAACAATTAACACTCCTGGGTTGTGTATGCTATTTGTCGAAAACCTTTTTTTTTTTAACTTGGGGAGAAAAAATCGTTGTACTTTCGACAGAGAAAAAAAAACGTTTGTGATATATTCCTTGTAAGTTTCCTTTAGAAATCACCTGTCAATATTTTGGGAATATTGATTTTGAAACGTCTCCTTGTAGTAAGACTTTTCGCGGTAGTGTTTTGTGAACATAAAATTTGAATTGAAATTCTTTGTTCGAATTTTGTTTGTCAGTGTTTCAGCACTGAATTAAGTTAATACTCCGAAAATTTTGATCGTACGTAACCAGTGTTGTGGGATATTAATTTTGTTTAAGATTTTCCGTGAAAAACTCATTTGATCGCCTAGTTTTGTATGCAGTTGGTTGGTGTTTCTCAGTTAAAATTTCTTAGTCAGCCAGTGTTTGTAAGACACTGTGTTGGTTTGAGGCTTCTCCGTGAAGGCTCAGTCCTTCGTCGTCAGTGTTGTAAGTCACTGGGTTCTTTTAATCCCAAATCCTTGATGTGAGTTCGAATCACTCGCTGGCCAGTGTTGTAACCCTATTTTATTTAGTTACAAATAAAAACAGGAACACATGATTAGTATAAACAATTGTATTAACAAAATAACGGGTAAAGGTGCAATATGCCAGCTTCTTCGTCTAGATAACGAGCAAGCGGTGTTGGATACCAAAGTCTCTGTTCGGTAAGTGACTCTACGGGTGTCATACCAGACTGGTGCTCTCCCGATGACTACTAGTCACATGGCATTCATGCAGGTTGAGTTAGTCCATTACTATGCTAATGGGTAGGTTCGCAACAACATTAAGATGTAATATCAGTCCTCCAGAATGGCAGCGGATGCTGGACAATCTCCTCTCTAATAAAGTAGAATCAACAGATTTGTGTCTATAGAAAGGTGTCGAAAATACCATGAACGTATTTTATGATAAGTAAACTAAAACGCATATATGTAATATTATAAAGAGATATATATTTCTATGGGACATAATAAGGATAGCAGGTTTAAAAAATAGGACACTCACAAGACAAGAGAATAAATTATCTTACGAGCTTGGTTATTAGAATCTTTTAGGAGAGAGCAGTTAGGCGGTTACTTAGCATACGGGATACACCTCTAGGATATCTTGTTCCTTTTCGAGACATGAGTGACTAGGCAGAATATTCTCCCGCAGTAAATTGTCATTTCATTCTGCAGTAGACTGGTTGCCAACCAAGGCTATAGGACCCAATCTGTTTTGCCATTCCACTGATAGCTGGAGAGAAACGAGATAGATTCATACCTTTCGCAAATATATTTTTGCCGAAGTTAATGCAAGGATTTCAACTGGAATTCGAACTCGTTTCTCCGATTTCTCATTCTGAGCCGATATCCACTGCACCACAACGCAATTTTTCCCCTGAGCTACAAAAGTTACATGTTTTCCATACGACGGTGGGATGAAAAGTTGATTATGAAGCAGTAATGCTAGAGTAGGGAGATTTTGCATGGATAAATGTCAACTTCATTGATTCTTAAACGGACAAATGACTTCAAATGTAACTAGTTGTGATTTCTCTTGAAAACGGATATAATTGTGTTATCAAGTCGTTGAAGTAAAAAGCTTTAACGTCCAAGTACTTTTATGCAAACTTGGTTGCAACATTAATAGTATAACGTTCCAGCTTTATCGACCGTGCAAAATTGGCAGTTAAATTTAACGTAGGAAAGGAGACTCTTGAAGATGATCCCAAGGTCTGAAGATTTTACGATTGTCACCACAAAGGAAAAACATTTATAGTGTTCACCACATGGTGATGGATAACATATGATTGACTATAAATCAAATAAACAATATTAGCATATCATAAGAGAGAGGGAGAGAGAGGGAGAGAAAGGGGAGAGAGATTTAAGGATTATCTGCACAGTGAACTTGGAATGAAAATGTTTCTACTCGGTAGGTAGCGCGTTTTTGGCACCTGATCAAAGCCGCACCAACCTGATTATATCACGAGAAAAGCTGTTATACATTGTGACTGCTTAAGCTGGTTACTTTAAACATTTTCTAACCCAAGATGGGTGTTAGGTTCATAAACTTTGAACCTGAGACAAAGAGACAATTGAATAGAAACCTCCATTCTTACATGTCTTAAATGTCATGAATTTTTCATTCGTAATAGTAGGCAATGGTCTCTGTAATTTAACATACGAACATCATTTTAATCTACAAAAAGACGACACGAACAATGAAGTAGTACCTTCACTTGTAGAGGCGATTACGAAAGGCTATGAAATCAACACGACGAACGGATGAAAATAGACTTTTTCATCAATACAAACCTCTAACAAACCTTAGTTTCTGTGGAAGCTTTTTGTTACTGTAGCTTTGAACTGTTTTTATCTAACCTATTCTATGAGTTTGGCTCCCGATTGACTACCATCTGATCCCCAAAATGCGTAAGGTCTGTAATTATAACAAGAAAATTTTAAAATTCGGAATCACCACTTTACAAATTAGTATAGTCATTATAACACAAAGAGTTACAAGTGTAGGGTAATTCGGAAAAATAAAACGTTTATAATGAGCGGGAAGAAAGAAAGAGTAATCAGAAGATATCGATGACATTGCATTTTAATTTCATCAGATTAAAGATGGTTGGAAAACTTGGAACCGGAAGGAAGTTCCAGAAGAGAGCAATGCGAGAAAAGAAACCGTTACAATAAACCTTGCCGATACAATTAATAAGTTCAACAATGAATTGATGAAATCTCGACTTAAGTCTAGTTCTGCGCTTAAATTTGAAACTCCAGATACCATGATTAGGATCTCATCTGAACAATTACCATGAAAAGATCTATAAAAATGACACAAAACGGCAACCTACGGCGGTGGGAAAGTGACTGAAGCCGAGACGCAAGATCAAACCAGTTATTTTGCTGATTCTGCTTTGGATTTTATCAAGAGGCTCACAGTAAATAGCAGAAGCAGCCAACCATTTATATTTTGATTATATTATTATCTAGAAAGTACGTTTGCTATCCATGTTAGTTGACAGTTCTCAAAATATTTGGTTTAGGTAATTTGGTACATTTCTTCGTGATTCTGTATCGCAATTTCACGATATACAAAGAAGTCCGGTCCGTGCCACGGTCCAGAGGCTTCATTATCGCAAACCATTTTAACCACTGATCTTATTGTAAGCAGATCTGGACAAATAATATAGTTAATTGTTCTTTGGATTTCCTGAAGGACTTCAAATGAAATAGCTAGGAAACCAAACCATATATGGCAGCAATATTCCAAGCATGAAGGAATCGTTTTAATTATAGATAAATAAGATAGAATATTGAGAGAAAAATGATCTCAAACTACAGTGAACTGGCTTTCTTAGCAGCTGAACAAACGTTTTAATTTAATCTTTCCACTTCATTTCAGCTGAAAATGTACAAACATTAATATAGTCACAATATAAAAAGAAGATATCAGATTAACGCATATATATATATATATATATATATATATATATATATATATATATATATATATATAGCATCTGTTTGAACTAAATTTGCATTATTTTTTATTTCTGCTCATACAAAATTTAATTTTAGAAAAAGAACTTTTCGGTGAATATATGGGAGAAATATTATTATTATTGTGTGTCGTTTTATGTTTTTATGAGGCCAACAATAAGCAATTTATCAAAACTGTAGCTTTATGAAATAAAAAGATGGCGTCACTTTAAAAAGACGCTGTCTCTTTATTACATAATATGATTTTAAATCATACGTGTTTAAATACATGAAAGATTAGTGAAATAGTAAGAATAAAAACAGATTATTCGAGGATCCAAAATTTTTACTTTAGACTAAATATAATATAATAATCTAATATAATAATCTCGAAATATTTCTACCGTACGAGTTTTCGCAGTTAATATGTAACCAGCGATTTATTGATTAAATAACCGAGGAACGGAAGGTAAGTATCAGTTGAAGAGGCTGAAGTAAAACTGCATAATCACTAGATCTAAGGACATGCCAACTTATGATCAAAATTCCAATTTTTGTCGGAACTGAAAAATTGGGCACAATTTTACGCGGCACAGCACTACAAAAAAAAAAAACGAAAGATCTATGATTTTAAACTGCGTCCTTCCTAGTCAGATGGAGAATGTCGTTATATCTGACAGGCTTTAGACGACTTGTACACGAATAAACATTCCCAATCAAACAAGGCTGAATAGTCCATATTGGTGAAATCCTTCCTGTTATAGACACCAAATATTTATATCTGCTCAGTTACGTATGTAAACCTAACGAAACTGATTTCTAAAGAAGTAATATATATATATATATATATATATATATATATATATATATATATATATATCAATGGCCTTGTACCAGCAAATCTGACGCTCAGTAAATGTTTCTTTCATAGTTCCTGAAATTTAATTTGCTTCCTGAAAACAACAACAACAACAATAATAATAATAATAATAATAAGAAGAAGAAGAAGAAGAAGAAGAATAGCGCGATTGGAATTACAACGAGAATGACGTGCTTTTCTAAGGCTCCTGAAAACGTAACGGTTTTTTTTTTTTACGTAATCATTAATTTTTAATTTCACTATTTTAAATATAAACATTAATTTTTTCTTCGTATATAATTTTAAATTGTATGTTTCTTCTTTAAATGATCCTTAAATAGATTTATTAACTAGTTTTCTAAAGCAAGACAACGAAAAAAAATAAAAATAAAAATACGGCGAAAAACACTAAAAAACTGTTCGATCTACGATATTCTTTCTTAGAAATAATATATAATAATTTATTTATATTTGTTCGTTCATCTTATATATTTATTTATTTTTCGATAATCTTATTCTCGTTGGATTTAATGAAAGAATAACACAGAATACAGTGGGCAATCAAATTATTATTTTTAAATTTTACGGTAGTAAACTCAAAGGTATGTCAACTTTTTATTTCCTGTTAAAAAAATTTTGAATTTTTTTTTTTTTTTTTTTTTTAACGTAAACATTAATTTTTAATTTCACTATTTTAAACATAAACATTAATTTTTTCTTCGTATATAATTTATTGTATGTTTCTTCTTTAAATGATCCTTAAATAGATTTATTAACTAGTTTTCTAAAGCAAGACAACGAAAAATACGACGAAAAACACTAAAAAAACTGTTCGATCTACGATATTCTTTCTTAGAAAGAATATGTAATAATTTATTTATATTTGTTCGTTCATTTTGTATATTTATTTATTTTTCGATTATCTTATTCTCGTTGGATTTAATGAAAGAATAACACAGAATACAGTGGGCGAACAAATTATTATTTTTAAATTTTACGGTAGTAAACTCAAAGGTATGTCCACTTTTTCTTTCCTATTAAAAATTTTGAATTTTTTTTTTATCTTAATTATTTTTATTGCAAGGACAATGGTTGATAGTAGCAACATTTTTTTTTTATTTTAACAATACTCTCTAAGTGCAGTGTTGTTGTTTTTTTTTGTTTTTTTTTCCGTTGAACGGCCGTTACGTCCAAGTTTGTTTGTTATTTCAACCAGCGTCTCTCCCTTTGAATTTTTCTTTTTCTCAATATGAAATTCTGTTTTAATATAAACAGGATTTTTTTCTTTAGATATTATCGAATTTTTTTTTTTTTTTTTTTTTTTTTTTATGAAATTCTGTTTTATTTTAATTTATCTGTTTGTTCTTTAAATGAACCTAAATAAAATCATCCGTATTATATTTCCTTTAGCTGTCGATATTTCGTAATTTTTTTTTTTAACTATTATAATTTTCTTAAAAACAAAACAAAACAAGAAAATAAATTAAATCCGATGAGAAACACTTTCTACGGTATTATTTTATAGAAAGTCTACGTATTTATTGATATATTTATTTTTATTTATTTATTGATTTAATTTACTTATTTAATTTATCTTATGCTGATAACCCTATTTTTGACCAACGACTTTATTGAAAAAATAAATGATAAAGTGGACGAACAAGTTATTACATTTTTTTTATTTTTTTATTTTTTTTTCCCGTTGAACGACCGTTACGTCCAAGTATGTTTGGGTTTTTTTAACCAACGTCTCTCTATTTTAATTTTTCTTTTTCTCAATATGAAATTCTGTTTTAATATAAACAGGATTTTTTCTTTAGATATTATCGAATTTTTTTTTTTTTTAACAAAATACTCTAGTATTGATGTTTTGTTTCGTTGAGCCGTTGCTACGCACAAATGTTTTTTTTTTTTTTTTTTTAACCAACGTCTTTCTCCTTGAATTCCAATCGCGTCTATGTCATATGTTGCTTGGCAGCCCATTTAGGAGAAGGAAAACTCCGAACAACAACCCACAACTCAAGGTGTTAATCGTGCCGATGAGTGAATGGCTACTGCGTTATGAGGTCACAAACGATCCCCTACAGGCTTCCGGACCCTGTTTGTAAAAGACCGTTACCCAACGTGCCGGGCAACTTTGGGTGGACTTTTGGACCCGTGCGTCACTCGTGGGAAAAACATGAAAAATACAAATAGAAATAAAAAGTCCAGTATGGCTCTTCCAGTGGATAAACAGGGAGCCCGTCCTTCAGGAGGGAACCTACCTGAGGTCGAAAAATCTGCCATAGGAACAAACTCCTACACAAAGAATGAATCTTCAGGTCCCCACAACCAGGATAATCCTAATGATGGTCCTGAAAATTCACCAGGTAGATCTACAACCGTATATTTAAAGAAAGAAAAAATAAAATGGTCTCGTGAGGAGTACAAAGTCGTTATGACTGCATTTCATGTAGCGTTACTCAAACCTCAAAAAAACATGACTCGCCAAACATATGTCATTTGGCGGAAAAAGTTGGTCAAGCAAATAGAAAGTGTATTGACGAAAATAAATTAGTCAATGTACGTAGGTACATTATTCGTAATAACCGACTGACAGAGGCTGAAATTAATGAAAATAAAAGAATTGTAACAAGAAGAGACGAATCAACAAAATATGAAAAGGAACCGGAATCAGAAATAAAAAGTAATAACATCAAAAAAGCCACAGGTCATAATGTAGAAACCGTGAAACACGCAAATCACTGCGAAGATAATGCTGTAATTTTAAAAGTGCTAGAAAGATTTGACCTGTGTCAGATAAAAGACAAAAATAAAACGCATTCAGAACACATCGAAGATAATTATTTGGCGGAAAATAAGAACAATATACAGGAAGCCAAGATAGAAATAAAAAACCATCTAAGTCAAATACAAAATATTACAATGGAGGAACGTAAACAGCTCCCAAAATTACAACCAACAAAACATAACCTCCGAACTATTAAACTCTACAATGCAGCACTGAAATTAATACTAGATGAAGACACTCATACAAACTTCAACGAAGTAATATATGCATCAGCAACTGCAGCAACAAAAAAAATTGAATATAAAAATAAAAACAAGGCAGTCTCGCAGACGTGAAGATCCACCTTGGAAAAGAAAAATAGAAAAAGAAATCGAACAACTTAGAAGTGAACTCTCACTACTGGATGAACTGAGTAGAGGAATAAATGTAAGAACTAGGAAAAGCAGGAGAGCCGAAAGAAAATATAACATTAGGAATGAAAATGAAGTCTTATCAAATAAAGAAAAAATAAAGCAAAAAATCCAACTGAAGGCTCAAAGAATAAGACGCTATGAAAAAAGAGCAAGATTTTACAGACAAAACAAGATTTTTCAGACTGATAAAAAGAGATTTTACAGGGAAATAGGTAAAAAAAGAATTGAAGTGACAGTACGCCCCAGAATGGAAGAAGTCACACAGCTCTGGGAAAAGATATGGGCTTGCCCTAAAGAACATAGCAAGGAAGTACATTGGATTGCGCAAGAGATAGAACGAATGAAAAATAAACCAGAACAGACAAGGTCTGGAATTACAGAAGATGATGTTAAATTTGCACTAAAAAAAGCACACAATTGGAAATTCCCAGGTATAGATAAAATTCCTAACTTTTGGCTATATTATTTAAATGCAGCACATAAAAAACTAGCCAAAAAACTTCAAGAAATGGTTGACGATCCCACTAAAATTCCTGCATGGATGACCAAAGGAATTACATTTCTTCTACCCAAGAATGGTGACACAAACAACCCGAAAAACTACAGACCAATTACATGTCTTCCGACAACATATAAACTATTAACATCTATTTTAACAAAACAGACATATTTATTCTTAGAAAGAAATGACATGATAGCGCTTGAACAAAAAGGGTGCAAACGTGGCTGTTATGGTTGTAAAGACCAATTGCTAATTAACAAAATGATCCTGGAAAACTGCTACAGTACAAAGAAAAATCTTAGTACTGCCTGGATAGACTACCGAAAGGCATTCGATAGTGTGCCACATTCCTGGATTTTAAAGACTTTAAATATATACAAGATATCGCCCGTCATCACCAATTTCATCAAACAGTGCATGTCTATATGGAAAACAACCCTTTACCTCAATCATATAAATGGAACCTATAAGTCTGATGAAATAATCATCAAAAGAGGTATATTTCAAGGTGATTCTTTATCTCCCTTACTATTCTGCATATCATTAATAGCACTAACCAGTCAACTTAATAAGACAGAATATGATTATAAAATAGGCCAAAAGAAAATAAGCCATCTATTTTACATGGAGCCGCTCTCACACCGGCGTGATGTAGCTTCCCTGTGCCTCTTCTACAAGTACTTTCATGGCTTCTGCTCCGATGAGCTTAGATCACTGTTGCCGCCTAAGCACGAATTTACACGAGATACTAGATTAGCAACTAGGTCCCACCCTTTTACAGTTAAACAAATAAGATGTAATCGTAAATTCTACTCCAACAGCTTCTTTTCTCGCGCTTCCCGCCTGTGGAACTCCCGTCCACAAGTCTGCTTTCCCGACAGTTACAATCTCCAGGTGTTTAAATGTAGGGTCAATAGACACCTCCTATCACACTAACTCCCAACTGTTCTCACAACACTCTCATCTACATTCTCGGTATCCTCACCCGCCTATCACCCACCCTCTGTTATTTCCTATATTTAATCAGCCTTTCTCCACTCTACGTAGCCTCCTGCACAGTAGTGGCAGTGACATGCCTTGCTCGATGGGTGAAACGCTTATAAAAAAAAATGACTTAAAGTTATATGCTAAGAAGGATAATGATCTGGAAGGTCTTCTGCAAACTGTAAAATGCTTCAGTGAAGACATTGGAATGAAATTTAATTTGAATAAATGTGCTAAAGTTTTACGTGGATCAATACAAGAAACATCCTCAATTAGCTTAGACCCTGATGTAACAATAAAAGAATTGAAACCAGAAGAAGCTTATAAATACCTAGGTGTAAATGAGAGCGAAAACATTCACGATAAAAAAATGAAAGAAATAGTGCGTAAAGAGTACTATAGAAGGCTACGAATGATATTAAAAACTGAATTAAATTCACAGAACAGAGTTATGGCCATTAATAGCCTTGCAATCCCAGTTGTCCAATATAGCTTTAACATCTTAAACTGGACTCTAAACGACATCAGGCGAATGGATGCTAAAACAAGAAAGCTTCTTTCTAAGCATAAGATGCATCATCCAAAGGCTGATGTAGACCGTATACACATACCCCGTAAAGAAGGTGGAAGAGGTCTTATTCAGCTGGAATTGTCATACAAGACATCAACTATTGGCTTACTAACATACATAGAAACAACAAAGGATTGGATGATACAATTAGTAAGGCAACATGAAGAAAGAAAGAAAAAATATTCAATAATAAAGAAGGCAGTAAATTCAAACAAGATTTACAGTTAGTAGATTCTGTAGAAAAGCAGAACGGAAACCAAGAGCCGGCTATTGCGGCAAAGAATATGAAAATGAAAGCCAAAGATAAAGCTCTTGAAAAGATGAAACAGCGCTGGCAAGACAAACCTCTGCATGGCCAATATCCAGAACGTGCCAACAAATCCAATGTTGACAAAGTTAATACTCATCGATGGTTACGTGCATCTGGATTAAAGTCTGAAACTGAAGGCTTTATTCTTGCAGCACAAGACCAAAGTTTTTTCACTAGAAACTTTCAGGCAAATATTATGCATAATAATATGGATCCAAAATGCAGGTTTTGTGATAAACACCAAGAAACAATAGACCACCTAATCTCAGGCTGTTCTGTGCTTGCCCCAAATGAATATAAAAATCGCCACGATAGAGTTGGGCAATATTTACATTGGGCAATGTGCAAACATTATGGAAAAGCTGTAAACAAACACTGGTATGAACATCACCCAGCACCGGTTACAGAAATAGAAGATGTAACCATTCTATGGGATTACACCATCTACACAGACTGAAAAATTGAAGCAAACAGGCCAGACATTATTGTTAAAAACCAGAATGAGAAAACTTGTCTATTAATTGATATGGCTTGTCCAGCGGATTGTAACATAGCAATCAAGGAATTTGAAAACTGTCAAAATATAAAGACCTGGAAATTGAATTAGAAAAAATGTGGAAATTGAAAACAAGAGTTGTGCCAGTGATAGTAGGTGCACTTGGAATGATAAAAAATGGAACAAAACAACACATTGAAAGAATCCCTGGAAACCCCAGCTTAAGAGATATACAAAAAATTGTCTTATTAAGTACAGCCCACACACTAAGGAAAACTTTATCTATGTAATGCTGGGGATGATAGGGAAGATAGAAAAACATGAAATGGAGCCATAACAACACGCCACTACCTGCCTTAGGTCTCCCCGCAGACTTGGTTGGTAGTGAGACCAAAGCAGAAATCGAAATATGATGAAAAATGACATAATAATAATAATAATAATAATAATAATAATAATAATAATAATAATAAACAAAGCTGTTAGTGATTTTCATTTATAGAAACCCAGGGAAAATAAAAGTTTCTCTTTCTCTCGGCTAATGATGCGTGAAAATGATTATTTCACAACGGAGAAAATAAATTTAATTTGAAAATTTGATTGAGGCAATGAGAAAGTCACTAACTAAAACAACAAATGCAGAGACTATGTTTTGAATTTTATATTGGCTGGAGATTTCAAGAGCCTACAGTTAATTTCTTTTTTCGGAGATAATTTACACAAAAGTTATGAATAAGACAATAATAGAATTTGAAAATTTCAATTCATCTGGTCGTCTCTAAGACAAATTTGAAAACCTCAGTATTATAGCATCTTTTACTGGGTCTAAAAATAGTCCAACAAAATCTCTTTTTAGGAAAGTAAATCGCTAAAACAGCAACTATCATGTAAATACTTATAGACCGAAATGTAAACCTTAAATATTTACCAAAAGCTCATACCTATTCCCGTACTAAGTAAAAATTTATAGATATGGTAATAAAAATCCAATATTTACTTATACCGAGGCTAGTCAATGCTTACACATGAGAAGCATGTCATTATTTGACAGAAGAGCGTTATTTTCTCAGAAGACTGTTTTTATTTGTAAGAAGAGTTACTTTATTTTTCAGATGATTTTCAATATTTGACAGAAGGGGATTTTATTTTTCAAGGGATATTTAATTGTTAAAATAGTGTCTGTATTTGTCAGAGGACTGCCCTTATTTGTCAGAAGATTGTCTTTATTTGTCAGAAGAGCTATATTATTTGTCAGAGGAATCTCATTATTTACTAGGAAAGTGTCTTTATTTGTCAACAGTGTGTAATTATTTGTTAGAGCAGTTTCTTTATTCATCAGAAAGTGTCTTTCTTTGTCAGATGACATTTTTTATTTTTTAGACGAGTGTCATATATTTGAATCAAGAATAACTTTATTTTTCAGAATAGTTATTTTGTCAAATGTGCTTCTTATTTGTCAGAGAAGTTTCTTTATTTCTAAGAGGAATCAATTTATTGCTCTGATTACTGTCATTATTTGATAGAAGACTGTCTTTTTTACAGGAGTGTCTTTATTTTTTGGAAAACACTATTTAATTTTTAGAAAAATATTATTTTTCAGAAAAGTGAACTTTATTTGTACCTTGAATGTGTTTATTTGTTCGGGGATTTTCAGTATTTGTCAGAGTGTCTTTGTTTGTTAAAAGTTTGTCTTTATTTAACAGAATTGTGTCTTTATTTGTCTAAAGAGTGTCATTATTTTTCAGAAAAGAATGTTCATTTGTTAGAAGAGTGTCTCTATTTGTCAGAGGAGTGCATTTATTTGTCTGTGGAGTGTCTTTTTGTGACCGAGCATTGTTTTTATGTGTCAGAAGTGTGTGATTATTTGACAGAAAAGTTTCCTTTATTTGTCAGAAATGTCTCATTATTTGTGAGAAAGGTACCTTCACTTGTCGGATGAGTGTAATTATTTGTCAGAAAAGTTTATCCATCCGAGAACAGATTTTACACTTTGACCATCAACCCAGGGAACGACAATTTTGCCATTTTTAGTCACAAATTTTCTGATAAAATTACCTGTGTAAGACAATCATCCTGTTTCATAAATAAAATAACACCACCTACTGGATTAGTTTTAATATATTAAAGAAAAGTCTCATAAGACGAGAACGTTGTTAGTAAAATAGTTCAGTTAAGCTATTACATGATTTCAAATAGGTTAAACAATGTATTTTTTAGTCTTTGCGAATTACAAGACAAATAAATAAATTACTTATTTTTTTATAGTTTTCTTACAAATAATCACCATAGAGAAACTTTTTTAATATATCGAATCAATTTCTTTCGTCTACTGCAAGAATATTTGCTACAATATATCGTGTCAGAAAATATTTTTAGTCAGAATCAAATTGTCAAATGAAGGTCGTTTTGAACTTGCACGCTCCCAGTTTCTTTCATACGAATGCGGGTGACCCCCAAAGTTCAATCCTTTATTCTATGCTGTTTCTGATCTTCATCAATAATCTTCCTGGTGTCATCAGTTTCCAAGTAGGCATTTATGCAGATGGCAGCACCATTTACTCCAGTCTAAACAGAAAATCTACCCGAGATGGAAAAGTAAATCTGGCTGCTGCTCTTGAAAATGATCACCAATCAGTGATTAACTGGGATGAGAAATGGTCTGTAAATTTTAATACCTGCAAAACAAAACTGCTCTCTTTTGACGACTATAGACAAAACTTTCTGACAGGCATCAACATGGCTAATACTAATCATCTGGAGAGCAAGATACCGCTCCATCGTGGACTAAATTTTTAAACAGTTTTGAAACGTAACGACTAGATAGCTGTATCAAATGCAAGGAAGGTTTGCTCTCTCTCTCTCTCTCTCTCTCTCTCTCTCTCTCTCTCTCTCTCGTGCCAGAAAGGTTCACCAGAATGAGTCTATCGTGCACATTCATAAATCTATCTTTCGATCATGCATTAAATATTTTGCTATACCTGGCCGGGTACTTCTTTCGTACATTTCGTGATTCTTGACAAAATCCAAAGTAGGATATGAAAGATAATCATTCCTAACTAGGTTTTTGCCTCCAATCACTTTCTCACAAACGTGACGTCGTGTCCCTCTACCTTTTCTACAAATATTCTATGGAAACATCTGTGAGTTTGTTCACCAGGTACCCAAAACTACTTGAATTGGTGCATTTTACTAGACTGAAAACTTAGTTTCAATTTTACTTTTGAAATAGCTACATACATATGCCTCTTCTATTATAACAGTTGTTTTCTCGCATTTTCAACCAGTAAAATCCTTTCAGATTTATTGCTTTCTTATTCTGTAATTATTATTTTCCCTTCCACTTCCTACTTGTGGAATTCTCCATGGAGATTTTGCTTCCAAAATAACTACAATATTGAAAAATATATTTTCTCTTCTTTTTTTTTTTTTAACCCTGTTAGATTTTTATACTTTCATTTATCCTCGCTATTGTCGGTCGTATTTCGCTAGAAACAAAGAAGAGAGTACTGGGTTGCTATGTGATGTCAGTTCTTCAATATGTCAGTGAATGTTGAACAATATCTGCAAAGATAAAGAAAAACACTTGAAGCAATTGAAATGTGGTTCTACAGAAGAATTCTGCGGATATCATGAATCGAGCAATGATGAGATTTAGGAAAGGATGGAAACGAAAAGAAAATTAATACTGAGCATCAGAAAAATACAGCTCAAGTTCCTAGGATATGCAATGAGGAATGAGGGCTTAGAAAACCTGATACTAACATGCCAGAGAGATTTTGAAATAGACAGGGGAAATCAGTAGATAACATATTTGAAGGGCGTGATCAGGTTGATGACAGAACGGGTGTTACGTGGGGTAAAGGAATAAAGCGTGCTAAGGGCCACCAGTTATAGGGAGACGTTGAAAACAATGATCGCCTATGTACTGAAAGAACAAGGCACATAGAAGAAGAAGCACCTGCGATCTGGTAGCATTACCGCCCCGCTTAAGGTGTAATCATTAAAATAAAAAAGACAAATAAAGATTAATATCAAAATGCGTCAATGTCACATTTTCCATAGGTTTTAGTTTGCTATTCAAAATCCATTTTTGTTTGATTTGATTCATATCAAGAACACCTAAAATTATTCGAAATTTACTTTTTCCATGAGGTTATTTTTTTGCAAGGGTCATTAAATAATCCTGTTTTTACAGCGAAAGATTTCCAAAAATGTCCCAAAATTATTTTCGTAATTTTGTTTACATTGAAATCTTCTAAGGCTGTCAGTATCTCTATTACAATGCCATCTGGATTGGCTACTTTGTTTCTATTTAGGTTGGCTAGTGCAGCTTCCATTTTGGATATTGATATTTCTGCACCGTCGATATTTCTGTGTATTGTCAGTGGTTATCTCTTGTCGATATATCTTATATATTCTTCCCATTGCTCTAGTATTTTCTCTTTTGCTAGTGGAAGAGTTATCTCTTTAGATCTTTTATATTCGCTTGAGTAGCACGTCTTTTGTTCTCTAAGCTTTCTTTTTTTATGCATGTCTCCTTTATTAATCATGTTCAATCTCTCTGTTGCGGCACATTTCTCGTTGATCAATTTTCTTTAGTCTGTCTGCATTTGATCCTTCTCTCCTTGTGTAGTTTCCTGTATTCAGTCCATGACTTGGCAGCCTTTGTCTCTTTTGTATCGTTTTGAGAATCTCATCTGTGATCCATTAATTTTTTCTGCGTCAGTTTTCCTTCTAGATGATGTCGTTTGCTGATTTCAATAACGCTTTTTTACTGCCTTCCATTTCGAGTTTCCATATCCAATCTGTCCCTCGTATTTTTGTAAACTCGAGTTCATTCACTATTTTTTGTGTTGGTGCTTCACAAGGCGTCTTCAGTCTACGAAGTTTCATCCTTAATTTACATATGAGTTGGAGGTGATCAATTCCACAGTCGGCACTTGGGTAAGTTTTGAACCGCTGCATTCCTGATTGTCTAATTTATAAGTATATAGTCGATAAGGTTTTTTGTGTTAGCTCCTGGGTTTTTCCGTGTCCATAATCGTCTCGAATGTTCTTGAAATCACGTGTCGGTTATTAGCTGTTCATTTGCTGTGCACAATTGAACCTACTTTTCTTTTCTGTCATTGCATTTTTCGACTAAGAAGTTGCCACCTGTTACAGTTTCCCTCTCTTTGCCTACTTTGGCATTCGCATAATCGTAATTTCGTGTGTTTACACTGAGACTTGGTGTTCTCCTCTGTAGAGTAGAAAGGTTTTCTCGCTTAATGTCTTGCGTTGTTAGTGCATACACTACGATACCACTATATTAAAGGGTTTACCTTTCAATTTGACCACGAGACTTCTTTCGGATAACTACCAGTATCCTATTTATGTCTCTGTTTAATATGAAGCCGGCTCTGTTTTCCTTATCATAACTACTATAACAGCAAATTGCAAAGATTGAAACACCAAACTGAACCAAGGTTTAATATTTAATTTCCATCTGTTTACAATCTAGTACCTTCAAGAAACCCATATTATTTCTATTACAAATAAAGAACAATTTAACACAAGAAAAGTTTTTTTTAGTAATAATAACAACATGAAAATATATTTTTGATGTAATTGAAGTTGGAAAATAAACAATTTCTTGTTTGGTATTAACCGATATTTTATCAATATAATATTTCTCCTCTTTATCGATTAACTAAATCCGATCTCTTTAGAAAATATCTTTTTGGTCTTGTTCTCTAAATTATTTCAAATTCATTTTTTGGATTAAATAAAGCATGCAGTATTGGATTTAATTTCTGATTACTCTCTCAAATATTACCCGGGACAGAAAACATTATTGTTTCTAAAACTTGACGACCTTTTGCAAATTATTTAAAGTCAGCAGATATTTTTAGTTTGTAAGTAGTTTGTGAAGTTATGTTGCGTTTTTACATTATTGTTGGCAACGCGTGGTCGAAGGACGCTAGGGACCGAATTCCGATGGTAGATCAGAATTGCAACGAATCTGTTGGGTACATCCACCCCCCTCAACTCTTATACACAACACTCGTTATTTATCTCTAACAGGGTATCGTCTTTTATATCTAACGGATGAAGAGATTCTAGAAAAACTATGTTTTTAAAAGACACGTCGTAATTTCCAATCTGGATTTTCATAATGTCTCAATCGGTCGGCCGTCAGGTAAGCGAACACATATTAATTTTAAAAATTAATAAAGGTTAACTGATATAGGTTTTATTAAGGGATATCTCTATGGCTAATTCAAGATGTAAAAGAATTTCTAAAAAATTATAGCACGAGATGAAGAGAGAAACTGAATTTCTAATGAAAGCTTAAATTAAAAAAATCCTAAATTAGAAGCTTTTAAGAATCAAAACATACGATATTTTTTTAAAGAATCAGACTTTAAGAAAACACGAATTATTTTTTAATCTTTAAATTAAAATTTAATCCTGATTTCGGCCAATGATTAGAAACCTCAAAAAATTTTTGTGTTTTCACGCAACGTTTGGTAACCAGGGGTTATCCGCATTCAAAACTACGATATCGACTGAAGGCCAATAATAGTTTAGCAGCAAAGTCTATTGTTTCGGCTTATCGACAAAAAGACACAGTTAACGGTAACGTTTACAAAATTCTAGTATCCGACAGAAGCAATATCCATAGGGTAGATACACACTTCTCCTCACAATACTTGTTACGGATTGCAAACAGATGGAGAATCTTATAACTATCACGGCGAAGGAGTTCTACAATTCCCGTGTGTATCAAAGACACGTTGCCATTTCTCTTCTTTTTTTTCTTTTGCACTTTTACAATGTCGTCGTTAGTTGGCCATCAGGAAGTTGAACACATTAATTTTAACAGTTAATAAAGATTAACTGATACAAGTTTTATTAAGGAATTATTATTAAGGAAATATTAAGTATTAGTGGGGTAGGTAGAGTCATACATTTCCGAACGGTGTAAGTTATTTTAACGACCCCAACTACAGTCCGAAGTAAGCTCTCCATTTTTCAAGTACCTAGCCGTTATCTATTACGCAAGCTACACATCTATTAAACTTTCACGTTTCTGCAATGTTTTGCAATGGTTCAAATTGGTGACAATAGTTGTTCACATTAGATATGTGTCGTTTTGTCTGCCTCGTCACTCTATCCCGCCAATCACACCTTAAACAACATTTTTTAACGATCGATGCCTGTTTTGAGAACGGATACTCGTTTTTGATATCGTTTTCAGGTATGCTTATAGAGAACCTAATTTTAAATGCAGGTCATGATCCTAATCAAGTTCAGTACCAAGATTATTTTTAGGGACGAGCAGAATCCAACATTTAATTAAGCTAAGGAGCAATCAGATGTTGTGAGAGCGATCAACCAAATCTAGATTCATTTCCGAGTTCATCAACGTGCTTTATAGACGAAGCGTCATTGTTAATTAAATATTTCGCGATCTCTTTAGCAGCTTGTTTATGTACGGTAAGCTTAAGTCTAGTATTGACAAAATGTGGCCCACGAAATCTCAATCTATGAAACCTCATTAAAAGGAAATATTATCTCATTGGAATCAGTCTTATCAATCTTTAGTAATTACAGTTTATATATCATTCACATAACAGATATTGTGGCTTTTTCCGTTATTGTAGAATCTGTCTGAGTCAATACAGTATACAGCAAGATTTCCCGTATTCCCTGCATTGTGTTACACTTAAATATAATTTTAGTTCTTCGAATTTCACACATACACACACATACAGAAACACACACACACAGACACTCACGCGCACACACAAGCATATATATGTGTGTGTGTTTCTGTATGTGTGTGTACGTGTGTGTGTATCTGTATCTGTATCTATCTATATCTGGATCAGGATCTTTAATATCGTTTGAAGAATCCCTCCCTGGATGAATTCCACTGTTTCGTGTAGTAAATTTAATCGGATATACCGTACTGTCAACGCATATAAATGCGGGTTGATGAAGATTGTTCAAGCCATAGCTGGAGGGAGATGAGAGGGATTACTATATTTCCAAAGTTATTTCTATAGAAGTGCATGCATTGAATTCAACTAGAATTTGAACTCGGCTCTTCTATTTCTCGTTCCGAGAAATTTAAATTAAAATGGTATTAAAAATTTCTGAAAAAATGTTCATACCATGAGTAATATTTTCAATAATGTCAAGCAGGAGATGAGCAGAATGAATATCAACATTTTAGATATATGAGAAAATATATAGTCAAAGAACGGAGATTATGTCGGTGACGGAGATTATGTCGGTGACAACCACAGGATCATACACACAGGTGGGAAAAATATTAAAAAGGGAGTCGGGTTCATATTAGCCCGAGACATGAATGATTTATTTCTGGTATACTGATAGTTATTTCAATGAGTCCCCGTGGTCAAACTAAAAGAAAAACCCTTTAGAGTAGCGGTTATCATAGTGTATACACCGACAAAGCAAAGCACTGAGGATGAAATAGAACGTTTCTATTTCATACTAGACAATGACGATGCTCAACGTAAAACAGAAGAAATTAAACATATTATGAGTGCTCTGAGTATTAAGGAAGGCAAAAGAGGAAAGAGTAACATTAGGTATATTCAGACTATAAAACCGTTGTGATCAAGGAGGAAAAGAGTCAAATGGTGCAATGTGAATGATAAGATAATAGGCAACATTTGGCTTCAAGAACATTCAATACGATTATAGACATGAAGTTGACCAGGAGGTGACACGAGCAACTAAACTATAAACAGAAGATTCAGAAATGTAGTTGTGGAAGCGACAAACTCCCAGCTAAATGTAAACTAAGGATGAAATTAACACAATACAACAGGCTCGTGAACAAACTCAACCAGCTGAAAAAGTACAAAACAATGGGAGAAAAATGCGAAAAACAAATTAGAATCGAAAATACGAAATGGGAGGCACCAAAGTAAGCTTAAGAGACATCGACAAGGGAGATCGCCTCAAAGGAAAACAGGCGTAAAAGAAAAAAATGACTGCAAAACAGATGAGATTCTCTACATGATAGAAAACAATCACAAGACATGTATCAGAATACAGGAAACTACACAAGGAAATAAGGAAGAATCGCTGAACGAAAAATAGAGAGACTGAACACGACTAATAATGGATACATGCATAAAAAAATAAAAGAACTAACAAGACAAAAGAGACACTCCCCAACAGAATGTATAAAATCCAAGGATGGACCGCTCATAGAGAATATATTCCAATGATGAGAATACATAAGAAATCTCTTTCACGACATGAGAGAGAGAGAGAGAGATAGAGAGAGAGAGAGAGAGAGAGAGAGAGAGAGACCGATAGTACACTGAAATAATAAAAGAGCAAGGAACTTAATATTTAAAAAAGAGACAATTCTGGCCAAAATGAATAAAACGAAGCAGCAGGACTAAGTATTGTAATAGAGATCTTGGTAGCTTTAGTAGATTTCGTCGTGGACAAAATTACAGAAAATCTAAATTAGATCAGGGACGATATCCCGTAAGACCTAAGCATATATAACCTAAGCAGATCGATTTTCATAGCAATGCCTAACGAACGTAAACTTCACCGTACAATCAGGTGAATGAGTCACATAACAAACATCGTCATCCAAATTCTGATTAATAGAGAGCGCAGCAGAATCAGACCAGAGATAGGACAAGAACAGTGCGTTTTCGTCACAGACACTGGAGCAAACAAACGCGATATTTATGCGCAGAATATTATCAGAAAGTGTACCTGTGTTTCATGGACTACAAAAAGGCATTCGACAAAAACTTGATCGAAACGATCGGCAACCTTGGCCTATTCAGAAAAGTTATTATAGTATTCAAGAACCTATCCCGGATTGAAAGTACCTGCATACCGACAGAAAACAAGCTCAGTGTATATAAAAAGTTAGAAAGAGGCCTAAGACAAGTATGTGTCTCCTGAAAACATTCTACAAGAAGTAGCTAAAGAAAATGAAAAATAGACTACACATAAACTACAAGAAAGATTGAATGCATAGTCATCAGCAAAAAGAGGAGCACAAAATGCCAGCTTTAGGCCGGAAGATACAAAATCATGCAAGTACAGAAACTTGAATAGCTGGTAAGTGTTCTAATAGGGGACGGTAAGTGCGACACTGAGCTCAGAAGGCGTACTAGCATGGCCAAAGACGCATTCTAGAAGCTGAGTAGAGTTATGAGAAACTGCAAAGTTTCTCTGAAAACAAAGAAAAGCGCACTGGAGTGCTATGTGATATCTGTCCTTTAATATGTTAGCGAATGCTGTACAATCTCATCAAAGATGAAAAAACACTAGAAGCAACCAAAATGTGTTTCTACAGAAGGATGCTGGCGACACCATAGACAGATCATAAAAATTTCCAACAGTAGTTTGCCATTACTTTATGCGGTAGACAGGTTGCTAACCTAAACTTTTGAATCGAATCTAGTCTATTATTTAACCCATAAATGGAGGACGAAGAGATAGATTAAGCAGTGTCTTACGTGATATAGGCTTTGGGCAATCACGTCAAAAAAGAGACATGACTGATTGGACAGAAGATTATCTCGAAATAGGTGGTCATTGCGGTAAAATTTGTTGCCAGTAAAGGCTATAGAAACCAATCTCACCTCATAACTGGAGGGAAGAGATTGATTAATACCTTTCTCAAAAGTAGTTGCACGTAAGTAAACGCAATGAATTCAACTGAACTTCAAAAATGACTCGTAGATTTCTCTCTCTGAGCCGATATCCAGGGCCCCAAAACGTACATCTACCTCTAGTGCCAATAGTTACAGTAACTCATAGATAATATATACAGCTGTGAATATCATGTTTAATTTATCGCTATCACTTTGAACAAGGGAAACGTATGAAGTTTTCTGAAATATAATAATAATAATAATAATAATAATTGAAGCAAACAGGCCAGACATTATTGTTAAAAACCAGAACGAGAAAACTTGTCTATTAATTGATATGGCTTGTCCAGCGGATTGTAACATAGCAATCAAGGAATTTGAAAAAACTGTCAAAATATAAAGACCTGGAAATTGAAATAGAAAAAATGTGGAAATTGAAAACAAGAGTTGTGCCAGTGATAGTAGGTGCACTTGGAATGATAAAAAATGGAACAAAACAACACATTGAAAGAATCCCTGGAAAGCCCAGCTTAAGAGATATACAAAAAATTGTCTTATTAAGTACAGCCCACACATTAAGGAAAACTTTATCTATGTAATGATGGAGATGATAGGGAAGATAGAAAAACATGAAATGGAGCCATAACAACACGCCACTACCTGCCTTAGGTCTCCCCGCAGACTTGGTTGGTAGTGAGACCAAAGCAGAAATCGAAATATGATGACCAATGACATAATAATAATAAACACATTTTTTCTTTCTGGTTTTTAACAATAATGTCCGGCCTATTTGCTTCAAACTTTCTGTCTGTGTAGATAGTGTAATCCCATAGAATGGTGACATCTTCTATTGTCTATTAATTGATGTGGCTTGTCCAGTGGATTGTAACATAGCAACCAAGGAATTCGCACAAGTGTCAAAATATAAAGACCTGGCATTTGAAATAGAAAAAATGTGGAAATTGAAAACAAGAGTTGTGACAGTGATATTAGGTGCAATTGGAATGATAAAAAAATAAAACAAAACAACACATTGAAAGAATCCCTGGAAACCCCAGCTTAAGAGATAAACAAAAAATTGTCTTAATAAGATCAGCCCACACACTATGGGAAACTTTGTCTATGTAACGCTAGGGATGATAGGATAGATAGAAAAATATCAAATGGAGCAATAACAACATGCCACGACCTGCCTTATGTCTTCCCGCAGACTTGGTTGTAGTCGACCAATGCAGAAATTGAAATATGATGAAAAATGACATAATAATAATAATAATAATAATAATAATAATAATAATAATAATAATAATAATAATAATAATAATCCTTATTATTAGTATTAATAGTAACAGTAGGAACTGTCGGAAATTTACAGATGTAACGGGTCTCCTGATTGGCTGATTTAACCCGAACCTCGTTTTGAACTTTAGGCGGGCTTTACCAGAGGTTTTATGTTTTTTTTACACGATGGTTTTGTTCTCTCCTTTCTTCAGCTAGCACGAACAGTATCGGACGTATTGTGCCGCTCCGGATTTTTGTTGCAGCAGGGCCTAAATTGGCGCCCACTTGTCTCGCTATATCGAGACCATCTTACCAATTCTTTGTAATCTTTTAGGCTAATGCCACAACTTTGTAACAGAGAAAATCTCTTGTTACCCTTCTTACCTTAAAAAGGATACCCTATGGGCAAAGCCTTGCCTTCCTAGAGAAAAATTCTCTAAGCACTATCATCTTATACCAAGATAAGAAACTGTGAAAGAAGCTGACCCAGAAGAAAGTTCCTGTACGTCGCGGATCGCAGTTCCTTGTGTCTTTTTCATCCCACTCCTAGACGGAGGATACTATACCAAGCTAAGCAGAGAAAAGAGACTATACCAAGCTACACTGTAGCAGCAAAATTCAGCATATTTTTGCAAGACAAATAAATTGTTTTTTCTATACCAGGTATGTCTTGTTATATTTGATAATTTCCTTTCACTGCTTAAGCGCTAAGCTATGTGAATATATTTCTCACATAGCTTTTATTGCAAAAATATGAGCGTTACATATTTTATTGTAAATTTTTCCCTTCCAGAATTGTTATTTGTGTGATTTTTTTTTTGGTGCTTCTTGTCTGCTACCTAAAAAAAAAAAATTTTTTTTTCAAAATTTGTCGGAGAGGGGGTTGGTTTGACTGGATAAGCCTTGACATTTCCTTATTTCTCTCTCTCTCTTCGCATGTTATCCTGGTTGAATGTCTAAATGACGAAATCATTCCCTTCGGCAATAGGTACAATTTTTTGAAGCCGGTTATTATTAGGGAGGATAAGCAAGTGTGCCCCCCCTTTAATCAAATTATTGAATCCTTGCCTGAATGTTCGTCGTTCTTAATCGACAGTGCCTTAAATCCGGTATATTCATATTCAGATACACTTGGCCCATTTTTTGAGGATTCCTCTGTTGAACGCGGAATTGAACTTTTCCTCTCTCTCGAGTCTATTGGAATCGACGAGAGTGAAACCTTATCTTCCTATGATGAAGAAAAAATTGATGACTTCAAGAAATCCATTGTTTTGAAAAATGGTAGATATTATGTGGATCTGCCCTGGGACAGAGATAAATTGTCTCGGGTGGATTCTAATTACGTGCCTTCCCTAAAGATAATGCTTGAGGGCGGCATATGGCGGGAGAGCGGCAAAATTTAAAACCTGTCTCTCTTCAACCTTTAAAATTACAATTGGAGTGTCCTGACTTCAGTGGATCTCCTTCAGCGGATAAATTTGAATTTCGGACATTTCTCAGAAGGTTCGAATTCTGCACAGCCGACTTGGGAAGATATAACATTTGGTGCTTGTTGTAGTGACATTTAGTGCTTGTTAATATGACATTTAGTGCTTGTTAATATAACATTTAGTGCTTGTTATGGTGACATTTAGTGCTTGTTAGTGTAACATTTAGTACTTGTTAATATGACATTTAGTGCTTGTTAATATAACATTTAGTGCTTGTTAATATAACATTTAGTGCTTGTTATGGTGACATTTAGTGCTTGTTAGTGTAACATTGAGTACTTGTTAATATGACATTTAGTGCTTGTTATGGTGACATTTAGTGCTTGTTAGTGTAACATTTAGTACTTGTTAATATGACATTTAGTGCTTGTTAGTGTAACATTTAGTACTTGTTAATATGACATTTAGTGCTTGTTATCGTGACATTTAGTGCTTGTTAATATGGCATTTAGTGCTTGTTATGGTGACATTTGGTGCTTGTTAGTATGACATTTAGTGCTTGTTATGATGACATTTAGTGCTTGTTAATATAACATTTAGTGCTTGTTAATATAACATTTAGTGCTTGTTAATATAACATTTAGTGCTTGTTAATATAACATTTGTGCTTGTTAATATAACATTTAGTGCTTGTTATGGTGACATTTAGTGCTTGTTAGTGTAACATTTAGTACTTATTAATATTACATTTAGTGCTTGTTAGTGTAACATTTAGTACTTGTTAGTATAACATTTAGGACTTGTTAGGTCTCTCCTTTCTGTGAATAGGACTGTACGTAACAGGTTGAAGGACGCAGGATTCGATCTTCAGTCCAACCTGAAGATTGTATCCTGTATGTTAACCGAGGATTCTCGCGCAGACGAATCCAGTCTTCCTTTAAATATTTCTAAATTTCTAAATTTCCTTTAAATATTTCTAAAACGAGGTTCGGGTTAAATCAGCCAATCAGGAGACCCGTTACATCTGTAAATTTCCGACAGAACAGCAGTACAAACCTTTCGAAAATTATAAGAAATTGCCGTTATTTTTATAATACATATTAGTACATGATTGAAATGTTTTTCTTATGATTAGTCTTATATAATTATGTTTTGCGTAGGAAACTGAACTGAACTTTGCATAAAGATAGAAAGAACTTCAGAAAATAGATTTCTTTCTAAAAGAACTTTTATACAGTTATTTTAAAATTATAGAGAACAACTATTATAGCATAATTGTCTCTGCGTAGGAGGAGTATTTGGCTAGTTAATCAAATAACGAATATTTCAGGAGACATTATTTATGAGTGAACTACTTCTGTATTGAAATAAAGAGTGACTGATATTATGGAAATGTATTAACGGTCTGGTAGTCTTTGGTCACTGGCTTGTGCGAATAGCACTCTGGTCAATCGCGATTTGAAAAGGCAAGTCACAATGTTCTTGTAATCAGAAAGATTATTGCTTATAGCATCTTATCATTTGTCTACTCAGGAAGTGTTTTCCGACTCACCTGAGAATATCCCCATTAACAAGATTTTAGAAATGGTAAAGTCAAGAGGACCATTAATAATCGTAGAAAATTCAAGAAGTCCAAATAAAAGAAGCCTTTTGTTTATGTTGTACTAGCCAAATTCCCACCTTGCTCTGGTTCACACATTCTTTTGTTAGAACAAAATTGATGATTTGATTCTAAATCATTGATGTCGTTTGTTAAGAAAAACGATGCATGTCAATTTGATTTAATGTAAAAAGCAATGCCTGGAAAATTAGAAAACATTATCTTTTCTAATTAATCAAATTCTTTTAAAGAAAAACAGTTTTTGCAAAATATCAATTCAAAACTTTATCATCTTTTTGTGCAAAGCATTATTTCAATTTACCTCTTCAAATATCAATCAGTTATTTATTAATATACATACCTGAAAATATATTTTCATACACTATCTTAATTAAGAATTTAAACAGCTTTCATGTCTTTATTTGATAAACTAAAATATAGAGATTTTTTCTTTTGAAGTTCCAGTCCTCGAAATAGTCACAAAAAACATCTCATGAAAAAAGCATGGGTTTGTCATATCAATACCAATAGTTTGTACAGTTTGACCTTGAAAAGGCAACTCGTTATCACGTGGTACGAGTGAAATCCTCAGTATGTGAAGTGCTTGCTCATTTTCTGGTCCGAATATAATGGTTGCTGCAATCAAGTTGACATACAATTTTGTTAAATCACTTCTTTCTCTATTTATTGTTTGGGGTGGGTCAAACAATCTCAAAATGATGAGCGGACAACCCATTTTAAATTTCAGAAGATGGAGAGGATATCCAGAATGCTCAATTGAATTTATAAATCAGTAAGATACTGTGCAGCGTCTTCATCATTTATTGTAGCGTCAATAGATGCATTCATGAGCCAGTTTTTACTGTCTTCTCTTTCATTATTCATCATCTTTAAAAATGGTGTATAACCACCGCTTATTATCTTCTGTCAATATTCTTAATCAACCTGAACTGATAAGTCTTTGTCAAAACATACATTGACAAATTATTTCCTTTTTATCAAGAGAACTTTGTATTTCAAATGACACAAAATCTGATTATAAATAAAATCTAAAACACGTACATCATTCATAAACATTCGATGTTTGCATTAAATAATCTTCTGACAATGATTCTTTGAATTTCTCCCAATGCTCTGCTACAATACTTTGCAACAAAATTTCAGGATTATGTCAGAGAGGCATCTGATATTTGCAGTTGATTGAGAAATTTGTGCTTCTAGCATGGCAAAACCTAAATGGTCATCATTCTGGAAAATTTTCATGGCAAGGCAACCTCCTCTGAATGATGAGTTTAGAATGACGTCAGCTATTTTAGATCTTAGATTGAAGTTGTTTCTCCCACTTTATTCAGGAGAAATCTAAAAGAAAAACTGATACTCTGCAGTTCATGGGCTGATTATGTACAACCTCCTAAAAGCCAGATCATTCCAAATCGGATCATCTTCATTGATTCCATTAAACAAAGTAATTCATTTGTACTTCTCAATGTAATATTTTGGGAGTTCAATATAATGTCTTAGCAGAGCCATCATCTTGGCAGAGCTGTAAAATCCTGTCAAAGATATGTTGTGTGGTGTGCCAATAGCTTTCTCTAGTTCATTTTCTTCACAAAATGGCACACTTTGTCTATTTTCTATATTATTTGCCAAACTAACAAATGGTAGAAAATGCACATGTGTATAATGTTTAAGAATTCGCCATGTTACTTCTGATGATGACACATATCTAATGTTTTGCTATTGAATGATTTCATCAATTACATGTGGTTCTTGACTATTGATTTGTGCAACATTCTGTAACTCTAAAACAGCTTTTAATCTGACTCTTTTGATATGTATTTGATGTAATACTTGTTTATATAAATTGATGAGCAGATTCAACATTGATATGACAGTTGAATTGTCTTTAATATGCATTGTAAGGCACTGTTTACTGATTTGTGATTTCTTGCTTAAGTTGACTTTCATACTTTCTCATGTTGATCTTACCAATGTAAGCACAATTTAATGATTTTCTTATTCAATATTTTAGATAAAATTAATTCCCTTGTTCAGTAGTTTGTAGAATATCTTGGGGAAATTGTTTTGAACATATTCTCTCGATTCTACATGGGAATCTTTGCCAGAGCCATATAATTGACTTTTTTATTATGCTCTTTGTGAGAGATTTCGGCTAAAATTGCCAAACCATATTCCTCGGCTTTGGTTATTTTTTACCTATAGAATTATCCAGAAAAGAAAGTGTGCATGTGGTAACTCTCTTTTCTTGTGCTATTTTGCAAACAGCTATGCTTACAAAATATCATTTCCGCAGCGCATTAATGATTCCCCATTAAATTCTTTAATGCCACACTGTCAAAGTATTTAAAAATAGCAGCTTTGTAACATGGGTTTTGTCATAGAGTAATGCAGAACATCTAGGTTTTGAATCTCATTTGACTTAAATATTGACACCTGTTTGTATCAGTAACTAAACACTCTTGCCTATCGTCTTCATACTTATTTCTTCTAGCAACCATATAGAGAAATATATATTTTCCTGTTTGTCTTGATGATCACCAAAGGTTTCATTTGGCCGCGAAACACTTTGTCTGTGTCTTTGTCTTGAAAAATAAAACGTTTTTTTCATTACAGCTCATCAAATTTGCGACACTTTGATTGTCTTCGTTTTTTGCCAAGACAATAGTTCTTCAATTGCATTACACCTTTCAGATTGGTGACTGTCGCTTTGTTTTTGCCCGGAAAGTCGTTCTTCACTTGCAACACAGTTTCAGATTGACAACGCAGTCTCATCCGTTGTGCGTATGGTGTATTGCATAACTGGACATTATATTCCGTGGATTAATGGATCTGAAAAAAAGATTAAAACATGTTATAGACGTAGATTTGTAAAAAAAATCAGCGAGGGAATTTTGATCTCGGAAGATCCCCTTGAAAAAAATAAGTAATGGAGTTTCCTAGCAGAAATTTGTATTAAGCGAACAAACAAGCAAACAAACAGAAACTACAACTTATATATATATATATATATATATGTATATATATATATATATATATATATGTGTGTGTGTGTGTGTGTGTGTGTGTGTGTGTGTGTATGACTTCTTACTACCAGATCAGTGTTCAATTTCCTAACTTGACAAAGTTGGGAATAGGTCAGGCGTCAATGACACGGTTAATTTCCAACCCCTTATTTTTTTCTATAGGCGCAACTTTGCAAGATTATCTTTAATCTACCACCACTATGACGTATTTTGTATCTAATTCAAACCAAATAACGCGATAACACCAGTTATCTTTTTTATTATGAGATAACGTCTATTGAACAGGTGTAGAGGCTCATCCCTTGTTCCCTGTTTAGGATGTGCTTTCCGGTTTTCTCTTTTCCAATCTTTTCAATTTTCTTTTTTTTTTTCAATTGGAGTAGATAGACTAAACTATCGCCCGGTTCACACTCCACCCACGTCTATTGAACAGGAGTAGAGGCTCATCCCTTGTTCCCTGTTTAGGATATGGTTTCCGGTTTTCTCTTTTGCAATCTTTTCACTTTTCTTTTTTTTTCTTTTTTCAATTGGAGTAGATAGACTAAACTATCGCCCGGTACACACTACACCCACGTCTATTGAACAGGTGTAGAAGCTCATCCCTTGTTCCCTGTTCAGATATGGTTTCCGGTTTTCTCTTTTCCAATCTTTTCACTTTTCTTTTTTTTTTCTCTTTTTTTCAATTGGAGTAGATAGACTAAAGTATCGCCAGGTTCACACTCCACCCACGTCTATTGAACAGCAATATAGGCTCATCCCTTGTTCCCTGTTCAGGATATGGTTTCCGGTTTTCTCTTTTCCAATCTTTTCACTTTTCTTTTTTTTCTCTTTTTTTCAATTGGAGTAGATAGACTAAACTATCGCCCGGTTCACACTCCACCCACGTCTATTGAACAGGAGTAGAGGCTCATCCCTTGTTCCCTGTTTAGGATATGGTTTCCGGTTTTCTCTTTTGCTATCTTTTCACTTTTCTTTTTTTTTCTTTTTTCAATTGGAGTAGATAGACTAAACTAACGCCCGGTTCACACTCCACCCACGTCTATTGAACAGGTGTAGTGGCTCATCCCTTGTTCCCTGTTTAGGATATGGTTTCCGGTTTTCTCTTTTCCAATCTTTTCACTTTTCTTTTTTTTTTCTTTTTTCAATTGGAGTAGATAGACTAAACTAACGCCCGGTTCACACTCCACCCACGTCTATTGTACAGGTGTAGAGGCTCATTCCTTGTTCCCTGTTTAGGATGTGGTTCTCGGCTTTCTCTTTTCCAATCTTTTCATTCTTACGTAGCTTCCTGCGCTTCAGTGGCATTACCGCCTTGCTTGGGGTGATATGAGTAAAAAAAAAAAAAAAAATTATGACACAACGATTTAATGAGTATAAAGAAATTAGAAAACAGGAATGTTACTAAGGAATAAGAACAATAAAAAGTAATCAGGAAGACAGTAAATTTTACTGCAATACATGAAATGAGAAGAGTTTACCACAAGCAAGAAGTGCGAGTAAATAACGGTTGGCATAGAACTTAGCGTTGCATTAATCTTAATCGACTGTAAATACATGATATCTCGTTCTCAGCCGAGTACTCAGCTTAAATTAATAAAGTATCGGTACCATAGCGAAAAGATAATGTGAACAATTTCCGTGAAAGTATTTTTAGAAATGGCCATAGGGAAACAATATTACGACGCTAAGAATATGAATAAATCCGGGCTGCAAGATCAGGTTCAGTAATATAACTGTACTCTGGATTTTATATAGAATTTCAAAACAAATAGCAGGAGGCTAAAATCATGTGTGGGAGCAATATCTTAAGCCTGGATTAATGGTAGACTTAAAGATATGGAAGATAAATTTTGGAAATAAAAAGTGTATGTAACTACACAATGAAACAACATTTTTAGCAGTAGATATTGCAATAGATAGAATTTTTACTTTATGTCAGCCAATACTTTTAGACCGAAAAAGCGCAACCAGTCACTCTTTTGAATACTAACCTTAGTCATGCTGATGGAAGATAAAAAAGGGTCTCCCAGACAATTAATAAAAAGCTGTTTTATTAAATTAACTAGCCATTCTATGCCCCAGTTAAAAAAAAAAAAATTTGTAAATCAGCTCCAACTTGTCTATATCTAACTGATCTGATTAGAGACGTTACTTTTTTTTAATCATGTCACGCCAAGCAAGGCATTCCACTGTCACTATAGCGCAGGGGGTTATATAGGGCGATACATAGGGGGAGAGTTGGATGTGGGTTAGTGTGTTAGGAGGTGTCTATTGACCTTACTTTTAAACTGGAGGTTATAGCCGTCGGGGAAGCAAGCATGCGGAAGGGAATTCCACAGGCGGGAAGTGCGAGAAAAGAAGCTGTTGGAGTAAAAGTTGCGGTTACATTTCATCGGTTTCACTGTAAAAGGGTGGGACCTAGTTGCCAATCTAGTATCTCATGCAAACTCACACCTAGGGGGCACCAGTGATTTACGTTGATCAGAGCAGAAGCCATGAAAGTATTTATAGAAGAGGCACAGGGAAGCCACGTCATGCCGTTGGGAGAGTGACTGCAGGCGGTCGGCTAAGTCGGTATCAATCACATTACAGATTCTTCGCTGTATTTTGTCAAGAAGCCCGAGGAGAATACCAGGGGAACCCGATCAGATGCGGGAACAGTATTCAAAACACGGGCGGATGGTAGATTTGTATAAGTGCCGGATAGATTCAGACGGAAAGAATTTCCGGGCTCTGCACAGAGAGCCGAATTTCATAGCAGCGGATCTAGCAATGGATTCGACGTAGTCATTCCACTTGAGGTCCGCTGAAAGTGTCAGGCCAAGCAGGCGTAGCGTTTTACTCTCTGGGAGGCATGCCTGTTCCATTCTAATGGGAGGGAGTTGCGGTTGTCTGTGGTGGTTAATTGACAGCAGCTTCGTTTTGGAAGAATTGAATTTTACGAGTCATTTCCTACCCCAATCCACCACGGATTAGAGGTCCTTTTTAAGCACAGCCGCGAGGTTCGCCTTGTCATCAACACCAGATTTTTGATCGAGGTGAGCGTATACTGTGGTATCATCGGCGTACATACCTACTTGTGATCTTATGGCATCGGGGAGATCATTGATGTAGATTATAAAGAGCGTAGGACCAACGATAGGGCCTTGGGGGACACCCACGTTTGTAGGGTAGTTCTGGGAGGCCTGTCCGTTTAAAACCACCTTCAGTGTGCGGTTGGAGAGGAATGACTGGATTAAATCCAACAAAAGTCCAGTAATGCCGTAGCTTCGCAGTTTCTATAGAAGGCCGGCATGCCATACTCTGTCGAATACTTTAGAGATATCCAGGGCGACAGTTTGGGCTTCACCATTCTTGTCGAGAGCCTGGTATATATACTCGCTGATGGTCGTTAGCATATCAGCAGTAGACCTGGTGGAGCGGAAGCCATACTGTTTTTCCGAACAGGAGCCCGTGGGCCATGAGATACTGAACGATCTCGGCATTGATAATGGCTTCGAACACTTTGCCGAAGATCGAAAGGAGGATGATAGGGCGATAATTTGCGTGGTCAGAGGGTTCACCAGTGTTCTTGAATAATGGAACCACAGAAGAAGACTTCCAACAGGCAGGAAAGCAGGAGGAAGATAGGCAGAGGTTGTAGAGCTTAGAAAGGATAGAGGAGAGTTCAGGGGCACATTTCTTCAAGACTATGATTGGGATTCCGTCCCCACCACTCGCTTTGTGAGGGTCAAGTTTTGAGATTATACTAGAAATCAGCGAGGGCGTGATGTGGACGTCATTCAATTGGGACTCAGTTCTAGATGGGAAGTCGAGTATCTGGACTCCAGACGAATCCAGGCACGAATTGGTCGAGAATCTACGGGCAAAGCATTCTGCCTTGTCCGCTGAGGAGGTGAGGAACTCAAACACGTTGATTAATGTGGGTATTGAGGACTTACACTTGTTGAGCAAGCTTTTACAGAGCCGCCAGTAGTCTTTGGCTCCGAACTTAGAGGATGATATGCGCTGCAACATTCTGGCAGGAAACAGCATCTTAGCTTCGTTAAGTATCTGTTTGCACTTATTACAAGCTGAGGCGAAAAAGCGCCTGTTTTGGTCCGACGCGTGGCTATGATAAGGCCGGAAGAAGTGATTCCGGTGGTCAATGGCGGCCGAGCAAGCGGGCGAGAACCAGGGAGACGAATGGGATTTAAGCTGAAATTTCCTGGCAGGGATGAAAGCATCGATGCCAGCCTTAACACAGGAGGAGAGCTCTAATGCACAGTCCTCGATAGGAAGACTAAAAACGTTGTTCCAAGGGACGTAGCAGAGGAAGTCACGGAACGAATCCCAGTCTGCTCTTTGATAACAGTAGGATATTCTGCTGGTCTGGGTTTCTTGTGTAGGGGTGGAGTGGAATGAGATGTTGACAGAAACTATGGCGTCGTCAGAATTTCCGAGAGGACAGAGCTGTCTGCATGAAGACTCATGTTTGGCAAAATGTTAACTTACAGAAGGTCCTAATATATATATATATATATATATATATATATATATATATATATATATAGAGAGAGAGAGAGAGAGAGAGAGAGATAGATATAGATATAAATATAGATATTCATCAAGTGTATATTAAAAAATGCCCTACTATTGCAAGATTTAAAGTCCACGAACATTACGTGAACTTAAATGCAATCCCAAAACGGTCAGTTTCAAAATACATATGATTTTTGCTTAGAGCACGAAACTATGAGTTGTTCCACTGACGTATAATAATATGTATATTTTAATACATTATTGATAGCTCTGTTTATACTACATTGAGCACTGGTTTATTAATCACTGAAATATTTTTATACGTCTATAACCATATGTATACTTATTAATTCAGATAGATAGATAGATAGATAGATAGATAGATAGATAGATAGATAGATAGATAGATACATATTCATCAAGTGTATATTAAATACTGACCGTTTAAGACATGTAGATTTAAGTTCACACGAAAAATTATTTGGAGATAATAAGAAAATTAAATTTTAAAGTAAACAGATCTATAATAAAAATGCAAGGAGAAGAATTCAAAGATGCTAAATTTGTAATTGATAATATTAATATTTGCAGGGAAAACAAAGAAAGAGAGGGAAAGAAAGAGAAATGAAAGGGAAACAAAGCGAGAGGAATTGAAGGAGGTAAAAGTTTAGAGGAATCTATATCAATCAGGATCTTAGTATTTAATTAAGTATTTTTCTATGACTGCATGTGGTCTTTTAGTTAAGTAGATTAGTGTTATTTATATGATTAAAGATGGCAGGTTTTTCTAAAAGACATCAGTTATATTTGAAGTTATGCTACTTATATATATATATATATATATATAGAGAGAGAGAGAGAGAGATAGATAGATACTGGCTCTGTAATATATATATATATATATATATATATATATATATATATATATTGGCTCTGTAATTTTAATTACATTGAGCTCTCTTCCTCTACCATTTTTAATATTAAAATTTTTAATATCAATTAGGATCAGGTTCTTGGGATTTACCTTACTACCTTTCCGTTTTGGATTAAAGAATTTTAATAATGATAATATATATATATATATATATATATATATATATATATATATATATATAGTACACTTGGTATGTAATCCGGGTAAATTCCAAAAGAGACGAACTCGAGAGAACCCAAAGTTAAATTCATTTCTTTAATTTGAAGTTGGACGTCCGTTCGTGGTTAGAAGGGTTTGGGGTAGCTTAGTTTCGAACATGTCGCTTTTTCGTTTAGTATGGGTATTTCATCTTGGGACATATGGTCCTCTTAGCTTTAGCTTATGCAGTGTTGATAGTTTTTTATGCAGTGTGGATAGTTTAATTTACCACCATTTACAGCTGGGGTGTGGGAACTATTTTCTTTTATTTTTATTTCTACGGTCTTTGTACTTTGTATTTAACGGGTGCACTTATGACATTTTATATATGTATATGCGTGGGTATGCAGAGATTATTGTCAATATCTCTTTATTGTTTCATTTCTTATTACTATTCTCCGGATTACTGTTATCTATTATTAGTATTACTCGTATCTGAGATAATCTTTAGGATCGTATTTTCATAGAGTATTTTAAGAAATTACATTTTCGAGTGAGAGCTATTATTTTAACTATAGTTAGAAAACATTACGACTAGGGATATAATGTACATTAGGATATTTGCTTTACTGTCACCATAAAGATTCCCTATAGTTGACTTTAATTTATGTGTATAAATTCCTGGTAACGTTTCTTTTCTGCTGTTTCTCTAATCATATTTTTAATTTTGATATTTTCAATTGTTTTAAAATTATTTTAAATTAGAATTAATTTTGAAGTTATAGTAAGAGCAATTATGTTTTCAAATTGTATTAAAATAATGATATGATTTTTTCCGTACCGTAAATATATTCCAGTATATTTGAAATTAAATTTCATAGTTAATTTTTTCCGGTTTTTCTATGGGAACAGGTAGGGTTTTGAGACGTTATCAGGAGAGAAATGGCGTCAACATTTATTTCTTGTGATACGGTATTTCCTGTGGTTCTATATCTTTGCCCCTTCCTTATTGTGACTCTTGGTTCCTTCTTGTTTCGCTTCTTGCTTTCCATTCCGATTTTATCTGCTTCCCACTTTTTCTTTTTTCTTATGTCTTGTTCACCCGTGTTCTTTCTTTTCTTCAACTTTCTCTCTTCCTTGCACAAATCAATCTTCAAACCTCCTGTATACTCGCCTTCCTCTTTTTCGAATGAACGAGAACATTTTCGTATATAACCGTCACAAATGTCTGTACTAATATGGATAGGTGGGGATCTACGTAGAATTAAATAAAAGAGAAGAAATTTTTGGGCGAGGTGATATTTCTATTGCCTACTGTTGTACCATTTGGATCTGACGAGCCGCGTTAAGAACATCAAAGCGGTGAAATATGTATTATCCATTGTAATAATCAAAAATCCTTTATATAAAAATGTATATATACAATACAAAACTATATGAAAGTTTAAAAAATTGTAATTAACTTACATATATATTAAAATGTGTTTGAACTTTATTTTTTAGAATCTTTAATCTTTTTAATCTGTTTATTCTATGATTAAAATAGTTTTTAAAAATTACAAAATTGTAGTGTTTAATTATAGAAAAGCATACTAACCACACAAATAGGTGTATACAGAAAAAATAATGTTCAAACAAAGAAATTTAAATAAGTATATATATATATATATACTATCTATATTCAACCACGTTTTATTAATCAATATAGGCATATAATGCTTATATATATATATATATATAACGACGAGCCGTTGTGCGAAACCGCGGTAGGTCTTGGCGATCTTGCGATTTTTTTCGTGTGTATATATATATATGTATATATATGTTCAAACGTTATGATTACCAAATACCGATATTTAAGAAGAGATTCAGTTTATTTTAAACATTACTTTATTTCGCCTGCCAGCGGAAACTATTGAGAAGAATTAAGAATTAAGATGCTCTTAAAATAACAAAATCCTTGAGATGAAGACATATATATGCATGTTATTGCAAATCGCCTGAAAACATCATTCATGGTAAAAGCCTAGGTCGTGTAATAACGTAATAACTCGTTTACAAATGGTAAATATTCAATAGTTCTACAATATAATTGTATTGAACACTTTTTAATACAAATGTGCACTGGTCTAATATTATTATTACCAGCAATTAAGTAATTAAACACTCAATGAATCACTCAATCAATCAATCAATATATATATATATATATATATATATATCGCGTGTGTCACACCGCCGAACGTGACTATAAACTTGGGCATAACCGAGGCTTTTCGTGACAACTTTCATGATCTGTTCACCAGGGAGCCCGCTTACTTTGATGCCTATTGGCGGGAAAAATAGGTTAAGACTTTACTTTGAACTGATGAAGCAGCTGGGTTTGAGGATTCCATTGCACAATAGGAAATCTAGGATACGCTAAAGTTGTTTTAATTTGAACAAATCTTCGGCATTAAATGTTCTATCCTACAAACTGTATTTAAGGCAGACACCCGTGCTTGTTCCTTTTTTGGAACTGGTTTACAACAAGTAGGTAAATCATTTGTTTATACCTCAACACTTTACAAAGGGTATGATCCATTTGCTACGTAAGAACAAGAAAAATGGCGACAGGGTAGGTAACTTTCGTCCTTTGACTAGTTTAAACACAAAAATAATATCTTAGCTACTTGTTTACAGTCTAGACTGATCATTGGATCATTCGCAATGTCTGGCTCCATTCGGCATGTTTTTCCGCTTTCGCCTTTGCTCTACGTTGTTGCATAGGTAACTTTCCTTCACAAGTTAAAGACGAATCATGTCCTACACAGAATCCCTCTACCTGGTGCTTCTAACTCTTCCAGGTACTCACCCTTAGTTGACATTATAGTTCTTGTATCGAGCAGAAGTTTGATGGTACGGAACGGTGATAGGGCGAAGATCAACCGCATTAAGTCTGTTGACTTGCAGTTGGGTTCGTGATTTTGGGCCTTTCTAATGGATGTAAGGGGCCGGTTAGGATACTTGTCGTTTGGTTTAGTCACAATCGCCAATCGGAAATAAATTGATGGAAGATAGCGGTCGCTGATAATCTGCATACTCGGAGGGATATTTCCTTGAAAAGGAGGGCGTTAGTATGTGTCTCGCTCATGTTTCTGTTTCTCCGTTACCGACTGTTCGTACTTCAACTTCTGTGTGCCATACTAACGCCATTGGTAAGTCTCTTCTTTTGCTTTCTTTTGTTCTTCCGGATGTATGCAACGTCCGAACTTGTGACGGTCCTCTGAGTCTTAATGTATAGCATTAAGATACATCAACATACGCTTTGCATCTTCGATCAAATGTTTTAGCAATCGGATGGTGAGCACGAATTTTGAGACATCCGTAAAAACATACGATCCCTGAGAAATGTGAGATCGTGCGAGAAGGCACACCCCGCTTACCCGTGAATGTAGGATCGTTCGCAAGTATTTTTTGCAGGATACTTATGGGGATTATATTAAATGTTAGTGAGGGGGTTCATTAAGTATGGTTTGCCAGGCGAGCTAGTTTTTACGAGGTTTAAAGCTCGCTTATTATGGGCTTGTGGGACAAGGTTAGAATGCCCCATTAATGATGAGGCATCACCCACCTGACTAGCGATTTAAAGTGCCCTATATGTGGGTAAAAGACTTTATGTAGCGAAATTGGAACATTCTGTAAACTATGATCAGGCGGTAGAGAGTTTGAATCACACTTTTCATTGCAGTGTCGTAGTTCTTTTTGGCAACTTTGTTGAAAATATCATATTCCGCATCATGCGCGGGGTGTTTTTCCTTCACTCGGGTAATTTTATCTGAATCCATGTACTCCACCCGTTTATGAAGGATGGACACGATGTAATTATTTGCTTGCTAGACTTAATGAGAGTCGTGATTTGGACGAGGCGTCAGAATGAATTCTATGTGGACTAGTATTTCACTACTTCTGAGCTGAATTTGCCTTTTAAGAATCAGTTTAAAGTAAACATTTTGACGGTAAGGCTGCGGGTTAATCTATCAGTATTTGGACAAAGTGGGTGAGTTTTTATCGTCTGTCTGAAGTAAGGGGGCTAGAATTAGAGTGAAATTTTGATGCGGGTTAGACATTAGGATATTTAATTTTAACTAGATGAAACATTGGCAACCAAGTCAAGAATATTTCTGAACTTGTTTATTATTTTTAATAATTTTTGGTTGAAGTTATGAATATTTTATATTGTTAATGTCTCACATCGATCTCGTCTAGTTAACTGATGTTGCAGCTAAAATTAAAGTTATTATTACTAACACTATTTTAATCAGTATTTTGTATATTGTTACATACATTCAGCTACTATCAACTCTAAATTCTGGACACTTAACTCTTTACTAGTATTTCTTAGAAACATTTACCCACGTACTATTTGAACATTTTACTCATACGAATTAATTAACTACATACATTTACTCTATAAAAATTTCATTTTCCTTCTGACAATTTTGTTATTCTGCTAATTAAAAAAATATATACTTTAATGTAGAAACAAAAACATTTATCCATCCACATTCCAACATCCAACCTTCAAACTTAGTAAATTAATATTATGGGAACTTCAGTTGTGTTTGGCATAAGGTCAATTTGACAGGCATAGTAGAGACCACTGCACTGTTTTCTTCTTAATCTTTTATCCGCATTAGGCTACATTTTGATTATATAATTGTTTACTCTAAGAGCTACATGCACTATCTGTTTTTTTTCTTGCTATTGTTGTTGAAAGTCATCAAATAATGTAGTTTCTGGTAATTGGTACAGTTCATTATTCGTAATTCTGTAACACTAATCCACAACGTTCGAAAAAACATGATCTTTGCCTAGAATTATAGATTTCATTCGCATAATCCATTGGTCACAGAAATCAGTTGTATACTGACAGCGTAGATGTTTATCATTGTGTTTGCCGCTATACAGGGCATGCGTATGAATGTTTATATCTGACAAGGCTATGGAAGAACATGTCTCATCTTATCATCGGTGTTCATAGTTCAACATATATAACTTTTGTTTATTATTTATATAATATTATCAAAGGTTTTATTTGAAAAATATAGTTTAGTGTAATTTTATTATCTTCTACAGGGTTTTTAATTAAGAAAGTATGGATGTACCGTCTATCCTGCTATTGAAACCCTGAGAGAGAGAGAGAGAGAGAGAGAGAGAGAGAGAGAGAGAGAGAGAGAGACTGACTGACTGACTGACTGACAGTATCCTAAAATGAAGGCTACAGACCCTACCGGATTTTCTCTTTAAATTGGTTTTCCAGAGTCGATATCCGATGCCCTAACTGTGTGTCAACATCCTCACGCAAGGAAAATCGGAGAGACAATTATAGTAGAATCCTTTGCGAGTGATGGCACAAAACTCGAACTGAATGTTTTAATAAATAATGGCGTCAATGACGGTAAAATGTAACAGGACACAGTATTGCATTGTCGGTAGAACGCAAAGTTGAAAAAGGCAAAGTGTGCAAATCTTTGAGATTTGATATTGCTGTAACTATAAACTTTCAGCTGAAGGTCGTTTTTACTTCTGATAGTGTTGACAATGTCAACTGCGAATTAACTCGAATTTAACATAATTCTATAAATATGTACATTTTGGGACTTTTATTTTATCATTTCATCCCAAATGAGGCGTTAAAGTTACTAAGACACTGGCGGTTACATCGTGTGAAAGAGATTAGAGAATATCAAAATAACGTTCAGGAAACTAGAATAATATGATTAACTTCGCAATTAAAATTTTAGAAACTGTAGGTGACAGAGATACAAAAATCATTTCACAAATGAGAAGTGCGTGTAAAAATATTAGAATAAAACTAACGGTTACGTCTGTCTACTGCAACAGTAAAGAGATGAGACCTGGTTGGAAATCTTGTAGTTCGCTTACATTTATGCAGTTGAAGTAACAAAACGTTATTTATTATGCATGAAATATAAAAATACGGCGCAAGGATAAAAGAATGGGTGGGCAAGTGTGGTCATCTTCTGTCTTAAAATTAAAACTTAGATTGTTAAAATCACTGAACCAAACATACCACAAAATTCTTTAAACCAAAACGACACTTTCTTATATACCATTTTTACGGTAGCAACCATCATATCTCTATGAATCATCTAATTTCTATTTGTACAATTTCTCTGTGCTGAAGGAAATAAAATAAAACCTTTTTATAATAAACCAAGTAAATATTTAGAATGTGAAAATTCTAAATACAAGAAACAACACAAGATAGTTTCAGTCATAAAATAAACCCACAATCCTTAATGGTAGTAAAAACATCAGTTAACTGGACAAGTTGATGCGGAATTGAAATAATTTAAGCATTCATTCGACCAATCACACACTCAGCTAGACACAACAACAAATACTAAAATACACTTGATATAAGAAAGTTAACCGCATCCTCCATGGAACTGACAAAGAGGAATGGTAGTTAAAGTAAGTTAATGGAGGACAAATGAAAGAGGCCAATAATCGTGCTTTATCTAACTAATTGACTTTGAAGGAAAAAAATAAAGAAAATAACAACCATAAATTACGCAAATAAAGAATATTATATAATCCTAGTAAAAATCTGCCAAAACGATAAGTGAAAAGGGCCAGTCTATCTTTATTTAATCTTAGCTAACCACAATCACTGACCCAAACAGAGTAATATTCGTTGTACGAAAATAACACATTCTTACTTACATTCTTACTATATTCACCATAATACCTCAAATGTTTTATGAAGTCACAATTAGTTTTTCTATATACAGTTTTCAGGTGTAAGGACAGGAATAAAACAATTTTCATAAATCTAACACTTATGTGTATTTACAATATATGGTGAATTTTTTACGAGAAGATAAGTAAAACAGTGTTAGTAACTGAATGAAATTAATGCAGTATGTCGATTCACCAAATTTACATTCTAATCTTTGTTATAGGCAAAACATTTTATGAATAAATAACAAAAGTGATAACTAGTGAAATTTAAATTTATTAGATCACATGCTATATATATATATATATATATATATATGTGTGTGTGTGTGTGTGTGTGTGTGTGTGTGTGTGTGTGTATTATGAAAATTTACGAAGATTAACGAAACTGGTTATAAACATCCGAGGATTTGAAATGACTTGTTTGAAAATTATTTTTGATCGATACGCATATTTAAGTAGATATTCTGTTTATAATCAAACAATATTATATATTTATTTCCAACTGCCTGATTATTTACTATAAATTTCTGTTACGAAAATGTGTGTCATTCGTATTATATATTTATTTCTACCGGCCTGATTAAAAACAGATAGAAATAAATATATAATACTGTTTGATTAAAACAGAATATCTACTTAAATACGAGTATCAACCAAAAATTGTTCAAAGAAATCATTTCATATATATATATATGTATATGAGTGTATGTATGTGTGTTGATACCTCTGTCCAAAATATTTATCACTTTCTGAAATTTTATCCTCAAGACCATTTTAGTCATATTATTTGTACGCTAGTCACAGGGCTTGAAAATGTTATTTATTTTTGTATATATTTATAAATTTTTAATGCATATCTGTTAAAATGAATTCAGTATTATTTTCATTTTTGCGTTATATAGATGACAATTCATTCATTACACCCTTTATGTACGTTAAAATTTGATGTCAAACTTATAATGTTTGCATCATCTAGACAACAATTCATTCAACCTATTTTTTATATTAATTAAAATGTGATGTCAGTGTTATTTTTATTTTTGCGTCATATAAACGGCAATTCATCCATTGCAAACTGAATGCACATTAAAATGAGATATCAATGTTATTTTAATTTTGGAGTAATCTATACAGTAATTCATCCAGTGCACCTTTTATATCAGCTGAAATATGAGATTAGTGTTATTTTCATTTTGATCTCATTCAGACGACAATTCATCCATCTCACACACTTTATCTCTTAAAATTTGTTGTCAATGTCATTTTAATGTTGGCGTCATCTGGACGGTAATATATTCCAGGCAACCTTTATAACAGTTAAAATGTGTTGTCAGCGTTCTTTCATTTTGGCTTGATTCAGACGACAATTCATCCATCGAACATACTTTATCTTTTAAAATGAGATGTTAGTGTTATTTAATGCTTACGTAATTTAGACGACAATTAATCCATCGCAATGACTTTATCCGTTAAAATATGTCAATGATATTTTCCTTTTTTTTCATCATTTACACGATATTGTGCAAAGCTCTAGCTGTAATGATAAGATGCTTGCTTTATTTTCATTTTGACGTCATTTCCACGAAATTCATCCATTGCAGATTTTATATTTCTCAAATATGATATGTCAGTATCTTTCTATTATTATTTTGGTGCAATTTACTCAACTGATCATCCTTTAATTCGGATTCATAATAGTCTGTTATGGCCTACAAATAGCAATGAGCAACACGCAATTCCAGTAATCTATATCAAACTTTTCTGTGAGATTAGCTACATCTGAAAACAAGAAAGAAAAAGTTCAAAATGTTGGAGCTGGAGCCAGTAAATTCAATCTTTTAAAGCTCGAAACGCACCCGGTGCTGGAACCAAAATATTATCAGCTTTACAACATGGCTTTTTATCAACATCGGGAGCTTTTCACAATGATATTTCTCTTGGACAGTTATTATTTTAGCATAAAATTTCCATGTCTTAATTGAAGCTATATTATCACTTTTACAATGTTAATAATGACAATGCCAGATATTTTAACTGGCCGGAGTTTCTTTACTAATTTTGTTTATGTATTTTGATCTTTGATTCAGATGAATAGCGTGATTTTCAATAGGAAAAATACATATATAAACTTGATTTTTTGCTTCCTAATATTTGCTTATTTATTTATTATTTCATAATAGAATTATTTCTATAATCATTTTAATCATCATTTCCAAAAAGTAAAATAAACTTTGAAAGAAAAACATCGGACCTTCAATGATGAATGGGAATTGGAATATTTTTTAGTGTAATATGTCTTGCTTATTTTGTGATTGTACAATTTAGAATTTGCATCAATATTATGCTGTTCATGAAGGCAATAAATGTGCTAAATTAATGGGTGGAGCTCGAAGGACTGAACTCTAGAAACTAAAGGATGAAAAACAAAAGTATAGACAATTACTCTATTTTGTATTAAAGTCAGGAAATGCTGCGAAAGAAGCAAGGTATAAAGGTGCATATGTTGCATATCAATTCGAAAGGGAATAAAACTTGAACCAAATCTGACCATCTCTACTTTTGCTAATAAAAATGCCGACACGGATATATAATAATATACAATATTTTTGTGCATTCCGGAAACAAGAACCAGAATTTGAGATAGAAAAACAAGTATATTAAACGTAAAGATACAAATTTGAACGCTGGTTAGTAATCCAGGAATACAGTTAGTACGAAATATATATCCATTTCTCTGAAGTGAAGCCGTAGTATGTCTACGTTGGAATCTGACAGGTGCTGTGCAATAATATTCTTGCTTAGTATAGCTCAGAGCTACCATGAACTGCTGACGTTGTATTCTCCGTAAAACCGCGGTATCACTCGGTATCTCTCAGATCTCTGACGTATCTCCTTATGACAGGAGTATATGTATAATTTAGACGAGTCTATTATCATGGAAAAAGGGGAGAACCCCACAACATATATTTTATTTTATTCTCTATTTCTTCTGACTATTTCTTTCTCCCAGTCACATCTATTTTTCCATCTGTAATTATTAATTTCCTCTGTAATCTCTCTACTGTCCTCGATGTATCCGAAAAAACACATACCCTAGATTTATGGTCATATCTAGCACACAACTGGAAAAGTATGCTGTTCCATTGTAAGTTTTTGTTTTTAACTAGCAACTACTTTTTCTTCCATTAAAATCACAGAGTAGAACACACATCACCAAATGAAAAAGTTAACGACATTAACTCAATGCTATTACCGCAGTAGTTTAATTCTTACTTGCCGTTGTAATGTTTTTCTCTTAAAAGCGAACGAAAACGAATATCTTTGTATACAAACGATACGATCGTTTCACTTATAAGAACAGTGGCATAGATATATAAACATATACAGTGTATTTATATTCATTTTTTTCGGTTACTTGCTTGTGTGGAGTAAAAGTTTGGTTGGAGGTAGGCCCGTGCATACATGAAGGAATGCTGCGTTTTATTTCCCTTCTTTCCTATCACTTGTCTGAACTGTTTTCATACTGTCTCTCTGATTTAATCAAAGGCGATGCACGCTCAACATGTGACGCTGCCGTCTCGCATTTTATTTATAATTCAAATTCTTATTTCCTTGACCTCGACCTCCGTTCCTCAAAATAAAACACATTCTGCACCTGAATTTTTCACTCACTGTCATTTCAAAACAATATTTCTTTCAAAGCTTGCGGGCTTTGCGTCATTCAATGCGAATACACTTCTTTGCGAAATTTTACATCGCAACAAATGGACATATTGATGATTAAAAAAAAATTGCCTAAAAAAAAATTTTCACCATGTATATTTTTAAAAAGTAAAAATAAATTATTTGTGCAAATACGGTCAAAGTTATAAAGTACGATGTTAAAATTTATAAAGTACGGTGTTCCATATGGGTCAAAATGAGTTTATAAGTTAACAAGCGTTCTGGGTTATTACACGTTAGCAAAACAGAAGAACGCAATTTCAATCTTACGATATTTTTATTTTATTATCTACGTTTCTAAAATTTTTATTTATTCAGAAAGCATATTCAAAATGTCTGGCTATAAATCTAAACTAAAATTCTATAAAATATTATATAAGTGCTGAAATTATTATGTTAAATCTTTAATTTCACTATTTAGTTAAAACCCCCTTACCAAAAACAAATTAAAAAATTTTATCACGATTGGTCACCAGACATTGCGTGTCTGTCAACATCCGGTAGAAGTCATCTGTTAACACCTCTATGACTTACATAACAGAAAAAGTGGCTACCGTATTTAATTTTTTTTATTGTAAATTTCTGGCAGTAAGCCATTATGAATTGATTGAAAACAGATAAAGGTAAGTTTTAATATTAAAATCTGACTTAAATAACGTGCCAGCGCTCTATTTTTTATTTTTTCAAGATTTTTAAAAACAGAAATTTGGCTACTGTTTACATAATAAGCCAATCAATCAACAATGGCGGTATATTTTTAAAAAATTTAAAACTTTAGATTTCATTCAATATAATTTCGGTTAAAAATACACAAGTATGTTTTGCTTACTAGAATTATTAAATGTAATCTCTTGGCTTTCAATTAAAGCTAATTTTTAAGCTTGAAGATAACTTATTTAATTTTAAAATTTAAATTTAAATTTAGGTATAGAAAAATGACTGGACTCCAGTGGAGGTACCTACTATAGAGTAATGTTGAGCTAATAAATGAATGTTTAGATTCATATGAATTTAACAAATATACAATTGTGCCTTTTTCAAGAATAATTAATACAGTTTGACAGCCTGAATTCGCTAATAATGTAACAGAGCAGCTTTAAAATAAAGTAACAAGCTATTCCTCCATTTTCTTAGCTTTGGATGAATGGATTTAATCCACTGATTCGCCTAAAGTATTGTATTTCATTCCTGCAATAACTGACGATTTACAATTATTTTAAGAATCACTTGCTGTGACACCCTTAAAGAAAAATAAGCAGGGGGAATGGATATTTAAACAAAAGACGAGGAACAGACTTTTTTATAACTTCAAGGAGAAATGTCATAATGTTGGGCAAAGTAGACTTATTGTGATTAAAGTAAGATGGCTAAAATTAAAGGATTCATTGCACATCTAAATTGAGAAACCACAGCTGTAAATACACTGATTTCTTTTCATTGCATTCGGCACCTGCAAACTCTCTGTGCGAAATCACCTAACTATAAGTATTTTGAACAATATTTGAGAAAATGTCATGAGGCATCGTCAGTTTCGAAATATGTTTAAACAGATGACGAAGTAATTAGTGCAGATTTGCCTCATCACTCAAATAATCTGTTTAACGCAAGAATAAATATTTCACAGAGATAAAGCATTTGTGCGTGATGTATAAGCAACATGAGTTAAATATTTCGTTTCAAGGTAGAAATAAATTAATAAATGACGAGGTAAAAATATTTAATTTAAAAAGAATTTACTTTTCAATATCGTTCTTGTTCAGTCAAAACATTCAGAAGGAAAATTTCCCTGCCAGTCAAAAGTAATGAGCGAAAATGAAAAGAATATCAATGAATATTTTCTGAAATGCCAGTTAGTTTTAGATTCAAGAAAGGAATACATCAAAAGATTCTGTGATTTTAAAAAATATAACTCGCTTTTCAGTTTCATATGGTTACCGTAGCAGAGGCTATGAAGAAGTTTCAAACAGTTTATTGATTTGTCTGAAGATAATGTCCTGAAAACCATTTTTGTCTGCAAAAATGGCCCCATTGAAATTTGGATAATTACAGTAGAATATCCTTGTTTTTGTGCACATGCATGCTGACTTATTTCATTTTTTCAACATTACATTTAAGAATCCACATTTAACACAGATAAAGAATTTGTTTAGAACACAGTTAACAGATGAGTATTTGGAAGACAAATCAAAACTAAAATCCATCATTTTAGAGCCTGATATGAAAAGGCTATCTCAGAAGAAGCAATATCAAAGTAACAATTACTTTGTCTAAAAGGCTTTCTTATTTGCTTGTACATGTCATGTGTTCAGTTTTACAAATTCTGTTTTCTTAGAATATTTAGTTATTACATTATATTTTCAGCATTATCTTACGTAAAAATTGTATTAATGTAAAAATCACTTAGTAAATACGGATTCTATGAGAGACGATGAATTTTAATTTGGCGTTCATGCAAAAACAAATTCAACAACCCCGAAGTAAACCATATGATATTCTATTTTCTCCAGTGTTAAATTCTTGCCCCCGCTTTCCTCATTATATGCTATTTTCCGTTCCTTGAAAGTCTTCCCAAACGTTAGCATTCATACTGGATTTGACAATAGTTAATTGATAGAAACTGGTCCTTATGTAATGTATTCTTGTTTCAGAGTATTTTCTAGGGATCGATATTTTCTAACTGTCAGTTCACATTGCCCTAACACCTGAAATAAAACATACACATTTGCGATGCTGTCTTGTAATCAGATAAACATTCAGGCCACAAATTGAATTTGCTCTAAGTAGAAGGTAGGTTGCTTTCTTGAACTTGTTCATATTCTTACATTGTATGAGAAGTAAAAATGCTGGAAACAAAGGAAATATATTTTATTTCTTAAAAACAGATACATCCTTATGAATATTTTTATATGATTTTTCACATCTTTCCAGATGGAGGTTTTTGATTTTTTTTTGTTTTTCATTTGTAGAAAAAATGAGATCGTGAGCCTACGTTTGATCATGCTTGACGCTACAGTTTTATTTCTCTCGAAAAAATGCATTATCCTAAAAAAAAGGTTTGTTAAACAAACACAAAAATACACACTGACAATTCTAGAGTGCTCCCGTATTACATGATTTGAGTGGAATATCTATATCAGTGCATCAATGACTTCCATTATATATGCGCAGAGGTGTGTATAGGTGAATATGCAGAAGACTTCAGATTAGTAGAATAGAAGTTATTTTAGGCAAACTATACTTGTTTTTCAACAAAATCTCAATCCATATCAGAGCAATTTATGTAATACATACAAAGGACAAAACCATACAAACGATCCGAAAATAAATACGTACTGGGTTGCGAACCTATTTGTTCAACCGTACATAAAATCGCAGACATTTACACGCGCACACACACGTATGAATCTGTCCATCTCTACTTTTCTTTGCATCTATCTATCTATCTAATTATTTATCTATATATATATATATATATATATATATATATAAAAAGTTGCCACGACTTGAAGTTTTATTCGTTATGCAATCATCAGGTTCTTATAAACTAATGGCATATATATATATATATATATATATATATATATATATATATATATATATTCTTTATTTGTAAACAAGTTATCACACGACATAGCTTTCTAACACGTGATGTCTTCAGGCAATTTGCAATCAATGATTTTACCGTTTTTTGTTGTTGTCCTTTTGTTTTTTAACGAACGCTCACGTAACGGCGAATTTTTAAACGCGTAATTTTTAAAATTACAACAAAAGAGAAAATAAGGGAAAACAATGATAAAATAAGTAAATAACTTTTCATATTATTCAAAAAAACTAGATGTATAATGGATGGAAACATAATCTTTTGTAATTCTAAAAGTTGCGCGTTCAAACCATTTCACCCCAAGTAGGGCAATAAATCACCTAAGACGCAATGTATTACTGTTTTTAGCAGGAAATAAGAAAACTTCAGTGATGAGAAATGAAAATCAAATGAGAGGTTTCATGAAGATAGAAGATTGCAATTGAAGTAGAATTTAGTATTTGATAATAATAGTTGGTCGAGAAGCAAGAAAACAAAAGAACGTTTCACAAACTAGAATTGCTAGGAATTAAACGAGTAGAGCGTACGGTTAAATATGTTCAAAAGTAGAAATATATTGACAGTCTGTTAGTACATATAAATTTACACGTTCGTGATATCCTACGGAAGATTCTATTAGTCCGACTACCATGGAAAAGTAACTGAAGTCGAGTTGCCACATCGGAATCGATATTGCAGAATCTTCTTTGGATTTTATCAATAATATCAAGCAGAAACACCATGCCAGATAGGGCAGCAATATTTAATGCATTGACAAATCTTACATTTATAAATGTGCGAGTAGACTATTTGGCATAACCGCCTGAACCTAACTTCTTAGCAGCAGATCTAACACTTTATTCAATAAAATCTCCCCAATTCTCGCCTCAAAAATTGAAAACTTGAATACGTAATAAGTTTTCTAATGTTAGAATCGATCATACTAATGGAGGTCAAACGTGGTTCTGTATGATGATTATATATAAGTACACGCTTGTGCAAATTAATTGAGACCAAACAAATAATGTCTACTACAATATTTCACACTTTCGCTGATTGTGTATACGTAGTCTCTTCGGGTTGTGTTTATCTTCCGACCGCTGTTTTCTTTACATTTAAACAGATGTATCAAGTTTGATCTTCGTCTTGATAACATGACTGATAATTAAAATCTGACACCAACAATATCCGCAATAACTCTGTGTTTCGTGAAGCGTTACAATTTTCGTACGATTCCTTGGAGTAACGTGCATTTCCGACAGTATGCTTAGGAAAAATAATCGACAGTCGACAGTTTAAATCGGGCAATATTTTTAATATCTTTTGGTTTGTTTTAAGACATATCAACCTAAACGGGTTATTTAAAGCCGGTGTAATATGTACACTAGATTTGTGTGAATCGAATATATATTCTCCGTAAGAAATACAATTGTTGATTAGTTTTTATTGACGGACTTTAGAAAAGTAGGTTTTGTTAAGAATCAAGTAAATTACTGGTAATATAAATTTTTCTATAAAATATATTGCTGGTAATTATATTTCTTTGAAAAATGTATTACTGGTAATATTTTCTCCTTTCAAAGTGTGTTTCGGGTAAAATATTTTTTTCTTAAAATATGTATTGCTGGTAATATTTTGCATCAAAAATATATTGCTGGTAATAAATTTTCGTCAAAAATTGATTCCTAGAACAGTTTCTATAAAAATATATTTTCAAACTTTCATAGGGTTTTGAACCAAGATTTGGGATAAACTATTTGCCTATGATTGGGACGCAAACATGTGAGAGCATCGCGAGTCAGGGTTGCCATGGGAACAACAGCAATTAAGATGTTTCTCAATTCCACAAAGAAGGGTTCATGCCGGATGAAGTTTTTTCGTCATGCCAAGGACACTATATATATATATATAGTTCTCAGCACGAAAGAACCACAGAAGATTGGCCAAGTTCATCTATCTATCTATCTATCTATCTATCTATCTATCTATCTATCTACCTATCTATCTCAAGTTCCATCTTGCTATGTCTCGTTTTAGTTATCTATGTATATATATGTTTGAATCGGTTCACATCTATTTTTATGCATCAGTTCAACTCTCTCTCTCTCGCTCTCTCTCTCTCTCTCTATATATATATATATACATATATATGTATATATATATATATACAGATATATATACATACATTTATATATACTTTTATATATACATGTATACATTCATATATATATACTAGCGGTATAGCCTGGCGTTGTGCGGGTGTAATGAAAGCTTTAAAACTATTCAAAAATTAAAATAAAAGGGCTGAAAAAACACAAACATACAGGTAGATAAACAGATATATATATATATATATATATATATATATATATATATATATATATAAATGGAACTTTGTGTGTGTGTGTGTATGTGAGTGTCTGTATGTATTTTTCCGTTCTTTATAGACTCCGAAACGGCTGAAGCGATTTTCTTAAATATTTACACAGTTTTACTCTAAGCGTCTGCGATTGTTCTTAGCTAGTCTTTTTTGTCGAGGTACCCCGGATAAATATCGAAAATCGATAATCGAAAAAATCGGATTATAGAAGGAGTGGTTCGATTTTAATCAAATTTGATGCACTCATAGACAAAGATATAAGAACCGATATTCAGAAGTTACAAGGTTACAGAAAATCGATTATATATATAGATGTTTTTGTGTCTGTTTATCTGCCTCTTTGTTTGAGTTTTTTCAGCCTTTTTATTTTAGTTTTTGCTTCGGGTTTAGCTCTAAGTAGGCATAATTGTAGTTCTTAGTGTCAGCCATGATACCATTTACTCAGAGGACCTATTTAGCCTTCAAAATTCAGTTGACGACGAAAAAGACTTATTTGATTTCGATACCAGGAAATGAAAATTTGCTTTACATCCATTCATTTTTCTTTCAGTCTACGGTTTGGCTTTAACTGGAAACAACTCTTGCTTTTAAGTCTTTCGTGTCAACGTCCAAAGCATCTGAGCTCCAGGTCCATGGAATAGTTTTAAAGCTTCATTACACCCGCGCAACGCCAGGCTATACCGCTAGTATATATATATATATATATATATATATATATATATGAATGTATACATGTATATATAAAACTATATATAAATGTATGTATATCTATATATATATATATATATATGTATATATATATATATATATAGAGAGAGAGAGAGAGAGAGTTGAACTGATGCACAAAAATAGATGTGAACGGATTCAAACATACATATACATAGATAACTAAAACGATACATAGAAAGATGGAACTTGAGATAGATAGATAGATAGATAGATAGATAGATAGATAGATAGATAGATGAATTTGGTCAATCTTCTCTGGTTCTTTCGTGCTGAGAACTGTTCGTCACCTCCTAATATATATATATATATATATATATATATATATATATATATATAGTGAGAGAGAGAGATGCAGAAGGAAGTCTCACAAATCTTTCTTTTAATAAGAAATCAATGTTTTCATGTCAATCAGCTTTCTCTTGTTATGCCCTCTCAGTTATTTTGACATTACAGCAATCTGAAAAGGTCGAATAATTTTGACTGACATTTCCGATGTCAGATTTTATTTCTCTTAACTGCTACCTTTTCCTTCATGATTTACTCACACATACACACACACAGACACACACACACACGCACACACACACACAAGTATATATATATATATATATATATATATATATATATATATATATAAGACGCGACAGATAAATTCTCCAAAGATGAACATAACACTAATATTTCATTTTAGCATATATACAACTTACGATGGATGAATTGTTGTCTCAATTTCGCAAAACCTAAAATAATCATAATAACGAACTTTAACAAATATTTTTACCAAACTTTCACAAAATTAACTTGAAATATTAAAGAGTAAATTCAATCAGTATACTCACTATTGGCTTCAATCACTGCCTTCAGACGATTTTGGAATTTTGGGGCATCTTTTCTGGATGGTCTTTTTGTTTAAGCTTCAGAATGCTACCAAAACTCTTGACTTTGATTAATCGTTGGAGATTTAAGGATGTTTTTAGTCCCTCTCTCAATTCCATTCTATACATTATAATCAAAGTGTTTTCAGTCTGATGAGTTAGTTTGCTAGATATAAGTGGTGATGTGGCCGCTGCATTTAACTAAAAGACATAAATACTGTTTCTGAGTCCTGTTGCTAGACACAGGTTTTTCTAACAACTACCCTCTTGGCCTAGGCTAGCTCTGCCTTCAAAAGATATTTGATGTAGGCCTCCGTGTTGAGTTTGAAGCCCTTCCTAACAATTTTTGTTACTTTTTCCAATCAGAGTGAATTTTGAGAACAGTCGGATCTTCGTAATCGTCAGTAGACTTAAAACTATGCTGCCAGATTATTAAATATCTGAACTGTTGCTGTTTTTCTCTTAAGTTATATACAAACACTCACGCATGCATGTACGCGCGCACACACACGCACACACACACACGCAAACACACACACACACACACACACACATATATATATATATATATATATATATATATATATATTACGCGTAGCAGAGTGGTTATATCGTTCTATGTACGACCAGTTTAGTATCTTACATTTTTTACGAAGATTGTTGGGCTGATAATGTAATTTTAGCGTTCTGCACCTTTGAATAATGTATTAAACACCTTACCAAGAAATGACACAAGTGCTAAATTTCAATCGACAAAACTTACTCCTGAAATTGTCGTTGTTTGTCGTCTAACCAAAATAACAGTTTAGAGTTCTTGATCTCACTGTAAACCACGAAATAGTTTCCTCTGTCCAAGTTCACGCATTAGTGTCCTTGTATAATAGATTTCATTCAGTCAGTTAAGTGCTATATGTGATACACACGTAGGCGATTATCAAAAGAAATATGACTGACTTGGCAGAAGATTATCCCATTCCCGAGATGTAACAGAAGGTAGGTATCAGGAGGTAAATTTTAAATGACCCCAGCTGTCACAGAGTATCAGTTTTAGTTTGTGCATTTTAGACTTGATTTTAGTTGCATACCAGCAGCCATTTGAGCTGGCTGGCTCTCTGACTGGCTAACTGGCTGGTTCTGCTGCCTCAATGCGTGTGTAATCTCTTCACATCCGACAAACCCACTTTACAAAAGGGCCGAGTCATGGATGAAAAACAGAACAAAAATAATGGATCATTTTTATTAAGATAAGAAGTGTTGATGTCTGCCTATTTTATCTGTTGTGAAAAAGTAAGTCATTTTGAGTCACTTTGAGTTCAGTGTATATTCTCATTTATCTTATGTGAAAAGTTAACATTAGGTTCGAACAGATTGTTACGAGTTTATGTTTTGTCGTTTTCTTCGGGAGATTATCGGGTTTGGTCAATCCGTGAAGGATAGGTTTCAGTTTGTTTTCGTCGACAAAGAAGCAATGTTTTATACTCCGACGTCATGATTTAAACAGAATATACTCAGAAAGAATATATAACAATATTCTTCCCCCCACTAAATCAATCACAACTACAACTGAAAATATTTTAAAACTTAATCAAACAAAATAAAACAATAAGGTAAAACAGAAAGGAAGAAACTACTGTATGACTGTTAATTATTGCCACTATGAACAGATTGGAGAAACCTCAATAAAATTAAATAAAATATGATATCAACACAAAAGCGATATTTATAAAACAACATATTAAACGCATGTTGCGCACGTTAACGAGACTAACCACAATTTTTATATGAAAAATTCGACTGTGTTTAAAAGAGAAAAGGATTTGCATAGACGAAAATTTCCAGGACGAGCATTCATCGCTAGATCATCCACAGTAAATGTAGATCAAGCTTCTTACCCCATTTTTTAAATCTGGCAGATCTTCTATTATCATAATGTGCGGCATTCAATAAAAAATGTGATGGAAAGAAAAAAAATATATAAGATGTTCTGTTTATCAGAGACATCTATGGATTAGAGCTGACCCTGAGAGTTTAACTCGACAAAATTCATCTAGTGTTCGTGCCTGTTACCTTTTTAATTTATCAATATAATTGTACTTGCAGTACCAGTTACATAAGGAGAACCAATCAGGGTCTAGACATGAGAATTAAACAGCACGTTCCAAGTAAGATCAGAAATCATATATTAGCTTCTAATGAATCTGTCATGAATACCTATGGGTCCTCCATATGAGACACCTTATAAAAAATAGAAAGTGTGCAGATGATTTTAGTACTGACTAGTTCAAAATCGTGTCCCGGTCACACTCTTTATTTAATTTGAGAATGCTAGATTCCTTGTATATATCCTCCCACAACCCTCTCTCTACTTCTCTCTCTCTCTCTATATATATATATATATATATATATATATAAAGTTATTAGTCAGAATCAAATGAGACAAGTACACAGTTGGATTGAAATGGACATAATACATATATACTGTAAAGCTTTTAAATAATTTTATTGGATGGTCAGATCATTACGCTACCTTAGATTCAACCCTTCGGTATCTTCAGGCGATTTATATTAACTGAAAATCCAACGCATCTTCGGACGCATAACAAGAACATATAGAACCGATACCTGACATTTTAATATAAGGAAGGAAGTAATTGGAATAATTGTAAGCATTTTTATCCGTGTTTCTATATGATTAAACCCTAACCACACGCCCGTGCATTAGTTTGTACCGTGTTAAATGTAGCAAGCCTCTGACCTGAATTACACAAATAATATATATATATATATATATATATATATATATATATATATATATATATATATATACTACCGGCCATAATTATAAGGCGACCTCGGTGTTTTAAAGAAAAGATGAATTTCATACTATTTCTTAGTGATTGTTGCCAAGAGAATAATATTTTTTTTTAATCGTATCACCCCGAGCAAGGCGGTAACGCCACTGATGTGCAGGGGGCTACTTGATAGTGAAAAGATCGGAAAGCCGGAAACCATATCCTAAACAGGGAACAAGGGATGAGACTCTTAACCTGTTCAATAGACATGGGTGGAGTGTGAACCGGGCGATAGATCTATCTACTCCAATTAAATAGAATGGTTCTTTTGTTAATATTCCACAATAACATGTGCATCAACTGAATTTATAAATATTTAATAATTACCTATATTGCAGTTTCAGTAATGAAAGAATGAAGAAAATTTAGGTTGATTCGGACGAGTTCAACTTTGCTTCCTTGCTTTATAAAACTTTGCAAAGTAATAATAACAAAAGAATCATTCTATTTTCATTTGGCAATAAATACTAAAAATAGTATGAAATACATCAATTCTTTTAAAAAACTGGGGTGGCCTAATAATTAAGAGCGGTAGTATATATATATATATATATATATATATATATATATATATATATATATTAAAAACAGAAATAGGGGTTCTTCCAACGAGAGAAATAGATATATAAGGAAAAAGTGCAAAAAGCCGTGTAAGATTTGTTCAAAGTGTAGATTTGGTGTTGTTAGGATATTTTTTTAATCATTTCACCTCGGGCAAGGCATAAATGCCACTGATGTGCCGGGGGCTACATAACTGAAAGAAAATTAATTAGAGGAGAGAGAAGAGGATTACAAACCAATTAGAAAGAAGAAATAGAAAGAGGAAAATGCAGGTGTGATGACAGTTGCATGTGGGGAGAGAAAGGGAAGGATATACGGGGTGGGGGAAGGATTAGAGTCAAGTGGTTAGTAGATGAGTATTGACATTGCATTTAAATTTCTGGAGGTTGTAGCAGTCAGGAAAGCAAGAATACGGGAGCGAGTTCCACAGGCGGGAAGTGCGAGAGAAGAAGCTGCAGGAGTAGAGTTGTCGTCTGCATTTGTCTAACCTGACTGTGAATGGGTGGGACCCAGTTGCCATTCTGGTTGCACGAATAAACACCTGTTGAGGAGGCACCAGTGACTTCAGTTCGTCTGAGCAGAAGTCATGAAAGTACTTATATAACAGACAAAGGGAGGCCACATTTCGTCGGTGGGGAAGTAGCTGTAGTCGAGCCGCCAAGTCAGCAACTACCACGTTACTAACTCTCCTTTGAAGCCTGTCGAGAACACTGAGGTGAGCGGCAGGGGCGCCTGACCATAAATGGCAGAAGTACTCCATGCAAGGGCGAATGGTAGACTTGTATATATGCAGGAAGGCGGAAAGAACATCCTGGATCGACACAGTGACAAAGCCTTCTTAGCAGTGGATTTAGCTATGGATTCGATGTAGCGGTTCCACTTGAGATCAGAAGAGAGGTTAAGGCCGAGGAGGCGCAGTGCATTGCACTCAGGGAGAATCGCTTGGTTCATGCTTATGTGAGGCAGGAGATGTTGCCTGTGATGGCTGACAGACAACAGCTTGGTCTTGGACGCATTGAAGTTGACAAGCAACTTCTTGCCCCACTTCACCACAGAGTGGAGATCCCGTTCAAGGTCAGCAGCGAGATTATGTCTGTCCGCCATGCCAGGTTTCTTACTTGTGCGGGAGTATATTGTGGTGTCATCTGCGTAGATGCCTACATGGGACTTGCTCCCATCTGGGAAGTCGTTGATGAAAATAAGGAAGAAAGTCAGGCCTAGGATAGAGCCCTGGGGACATCGGCATTCGTGCTGTAGGATGAAGAGGCACGCCCATTCAATACGACCTTCATTTTGCGGTTGTTTAAAAAGGACTGGATGAGGTCAAGCAGGCGTCCGGTAATGCCGTAACCCCGTAGCTGGCAAAGGAGGCCAGAGTGCCAGACCCTGTCAAAAGCTTAGGAGATGTCCAGAGCAACTGCACGAGCTTCGCCTGCCTCATCGAGGGTCCGGAGCATGTACTCTGTAAAGGTTGTTAGCATATCGGCAGTGGACCTGGCAAAGCGGAAGCCATATTGCTTGTCAGAGAAGATTTTGTGGGCAGTAATATGTTGAACTATTTCAGCATTGATTATGGCCTCGAACACTTTCCCGAATATTGGTAGAAGTCTGATAGGGCGATAGTTGGATGGGTCCGAGGTTTCACCACAATTCTTAAAAACAGGAACGACTAAAGAAAACTTCCAGCATGCAGTAAAACAGGAAGCAGAAAGGCAGTAGTTAAACAGTTTAGAGAGGACAGAGTTCAGGGGCACACCTCTTAAGGACTATAACCGAGATTCCGTCGCCACCGCTCGCCTTATGGGGGTCAAGTTTTGAAATTACTCGGGATACTACCTTCGGGGTAATATGTACGTCGTCAGTTTGGCCTCAGTTCTAACGGGGAAGTCGAGTGAGCATACTCCAGATGAGTCAAACGTGGAGTTGGATGAGAATCTGCGGGCAAAGCACTCAGCTTTGTCCGCAGATGATGTGAGAACCTCGAATTCATGGATTAAAGGAGGTATAGAGGATTTGCAGTTGTTAAGCACCCGTTTGCATATCCGTCAGTAGTCCTTGGAGCCGAACTTGCTGTCAGCTATGCTCTGTCACATTCTCTCAGCGAACAACCGTTTGGCGTCATTCAGGATTCTCTTGCACTTATTGCGAACAGACGTGATCAGATGACTGGCTCCTGAATAGTCCTGAATGCAGGAGAGAACCACGAAGAGGAATGAGGTTTTAGGTAATATTTCCTGGTGGGTATGAAGTCATCAATGCCAGCTTTCACCCATGACGAGACATCAGAGGCACAGTCAACAACTAGGAGATCGAACATAGTATTATTGATATTACTTGCTTTTTGCATGATATATTAATTGCCTGTAATAGTATTGACTCTCAAGAATGTATATATATATATATATATATATATATATATATTACACATTTATGGGTTAGTGCCTAATGTGATCAGTAAACTATTTTATTAAAGTGTTTAATACCTATTTAAATAAAATAAAAGAAATATTTAACATGCATAACTTTTAAGTAATAAAATAATTATGTTAGCCGATTGAGCTATCATTGTTTTAATCTTTTGTTATTGTAGGGTATTATAAACTAATTCCCTAACCCTTTTATTTTAAACGCTCAATAAGAATTTGAAAACAGGAAGTTTAAATCAAGAGGGAGCGTGAATCAAGAATAGCAATATATTATTGTTCTTAATTTTATCCAGGTTTATACAAACCCAAAATGTACTTTGTAATGTGTACATATTAAGACATTTTTCGGATATTTCTTTTAGTAAACTTTATTGTGTGGAAAATGATGTCGGAATCAGCCTTCATTTTGGCACAATCGAAAAACAGCAGCCATCATTATTGCGCAAATATTTGGATTTTCTTAATATATTCTAGCTAATTAGGATACTTTTACTTTTAATTTCCACAGATTGTCGACTAGTTAGGTACAATTAATTAAACTTAAACAATTATTTATTAGTATGCCCTATAATATGAATTACTAATATATTATAATATACATATATACATACATACATATATATATATATTGAAAAAGAATAAAACGAAAGAGTGTGTGGGTGCGATAAATATATCATTAATCAAATGACATCTTGACCGACGATTTCATCCTCTTGACATTGTTCAAGACATTTACTATGACAGATCATTCCAGGAAGCTATGGCTATGATCTAATCTGAGGATTGATCAGGTCTCTGTAATAGGGTTGACGGGCCGACTTGGTAGACAGTTGTTCCCGGAAACGAGTGTAGAATCCTGGCATAAATCTATAGGATTTCTGATTTATATCTGCTTTTCTGTGCCTGCAGCCTACTGGAATATAAATTTAATTTTTTGTCTTCGTCATTCAGCTGACGGTTGTCAGGTTCTTCAATCCTACCTACCAAGATGAATCATATCTTTTGGTTGTATTTCCTTTGTAGTATTAAATATCGAAGTAGATTTTGAAAATCTTATTTTGTAGATAAGAATAGCTGGCTTGCAAAGATAACGATAAGTTGGAAGGTGGTGGATAGATGAGAATTTTATATCTGATATCATGAGCCAAAGTAAATGCAAGATAAAACGATTACGACATAGATTTTCTCTGTTAGAATTGATGGCATGGGATGTTATCAATAAATAAATTATTTACACACTGTTACCTATTAAAAATCACAGACAATTACTCCTACACCACATTAGCACAGATCAGGTTATTCTCCCTGAAAGCAAAACACTTTGCTTCCTAGATTTAACTCTCACAACAGACCTCACGTGGAAAACTATATTGTATCCATATTAAAATCCGCTGCTACGAAGGTCAGTTCTCTGTGTTGCCCCAGGAGGTTTTTCCCGTCTGACACCATCCTGCACATATATAAATCTACCATCCGCCCGTGCATTAAATACTGCTGCTATATCAGGTCGGGTGCTCCTGCTATCCACATAGGGATCCTTGACAAAATCAAACGGAGAATCTGTAATGTGATCGATCCTGACTTGGCAGCTCGGATACAGTCACTTTCTCACCAGCGTAATGCCCCCTATATACGAATTTACTCGAGCTACAAGATTAACAACTAGGTCCCATCGTTTTACTGTGAAACGAATAAAATGTAAATGCAAATTCGACTCCAGTAACTTTTTTTCCGCTTGTAGAATTCCCTTCCGTTTACTTGCTTCTCGACAGCTACAATCTTCAAGAATTTAAATGTAAAGTCAATAGTCATCTCCTATCTCGCATTAACCTGCATCCTCTTTCTGGCGGAATTCCCTTCCGTTTACTTGCTTCTCCGACAGCTACAATCTTCAAGAATTTAAAAATGGAAAGTCAATAGTCATCTCCTATCTCACTAACCTGCATCCTCTTTCATGGAATTCCCTTCCGTTTACTTGCTTCTTCGACAGCTACAATCTTCAAGAATTTAAATGTAAAGTCAATAGTCATCTCCTATCCTACCTAACCCGCATCCTCTTCTCATGGAATTCCCTTCCGTTTACTTGCTTCTCCGACAGCTACAATCTTCAAGAATTTAAATGTAAAGTCAATAGTCATCTCCCTATCTCACTAACCCGCATCCTCTTTCATGGAATTCCCTCCGTTTACTTGCTTCTCCGACAGCTACAATCTTCAAGAATTTAAATGGAAAGTCAATAGTCATCTCCTATCTCACTAACCTGCATCCTCTTTCTCACGGAATTCCCTTCCGTTTACTTGCTTCTCCAGACAGCCACAATCTTCAAGAATTTAAATGGAAAGTCAATAGTCATCTCCTATCTCACTAACCTGCATCCTCTTTCTCATGGAATTCCCTTCCGTTTACTTGCTTCTTCGACAGCTACAATCTTCTAAGAATTTAAATGTAAAGTCAATAGTCATCTCCTATCTCACTAACCTGCATCCTCTTTCTCTCATGGAATTCCTTCCGTTTACTTGCTTCTCCGACAGCTACAATCTTCAAGAATTAAATGCAGCGCCTATCAGTCATCTCCTATCTCACTAACTCGTATCCTCTTTCTCATGGAATTCCCTTCTCGTTTACTTGCTTCTCCGACAGCTACAATCTTCAAGAATTTAAATGTAAAGTCAATAGTCATCTTATCTCACTAACCTGCATCCTCTTCTCTCATGGAATTCCTTCCGTTTACTTGCTTCTCCGACAGCTACAATCTTCAAAGAATTTCAACTGTCAATAGTCATCTCCTATCTCACTAACCTGCATCCTCTTCTCATGGAATTTCCTTCCGTTTACTTCGTTTTCGACAGCTTGGCACTGCACTGGAACAAAAGTCAATAGTCATCTCCTATCTCACTAACCTGCATCCTCTTTCTCATGGAATTCCCTTCCGTTTACTTGCTTCTCCGACAGCTACAATCTTCACAGAATTTAAATGTAAAGTCAATAGTCATCTCCCTATCTCACTAACCTGCATCCTTTTCATGGAATTCCCCTTCCATTTACTTGCTTCTGATACACCTTCAAGAATTTAAATGTAAAGTCAATAGTCATCTCCTATCTCACTAACCTGCATCCTCTTTCTCATGGAATTCCCTTCCGTTTACTTGCTTCTTCGACAGCTACAATCTTCAAGAATTTAAATGTAAAGTCAATAGTCATCTCCTATCTCACTAACTCCGCATCCTCTTTCTCATGGAATTCCCTTCCGTTTACTTGCTTCTCCGACAGCTACACCCTACAATTTGAATGTAAAGTCAATAGTCATCTCCTATCTCACTAACCTGCATCCTCTTTCTCATGGAATTCCTTCCGTTTACTTGCTTCTCCGACAGCTACAATCTTTCAAGAATTTAAATGTAAAGTCAATAGTCATCTCCTCATCTCACTAACCTGCATCCTCTTTCTCATGGAATTCCCTTCCGTTTACTTGCTTCTCCGACAGCTACAATCTTCAAGAATTTAAAATGTAAAGTCAATAGTCATCTCCATCTCACTAACCTGCATCCTCTTTTCTCATGGAATTCCTTCCGTTTACTTGCTTCTCCGACAGCTACAATCTTCAAGAATTTAAATGTAAAGCTCTTCAACAGTCATCTCCTATCTCACTAACCTGCATCCCTCTTTCTCATGGAATTCCCTTCCGTTTACTTGCTTCTCCGACAGCTACAATCTTCAAGAATTTAAATGTAAAGTCAATAGTCATCTCCTATCTCTACTGACTTGCTTCCTTTCCCTCATGTTCTTTTCTCCGTCCACTCCACTCTCATCAGTATTCTCATCCTTCCCTTACCCATTTCCTGACACTCCCTATAACCTGTCTCTCTTTCTCATAATTTTCCTTCTATGTAACACCCTGCACGCTGGTGACAATAACTGCCTTGCTAAGGGCGATATGAATATTAAAAAAATAAATCGTTTTGTTGTTACATGTTCTTGTCGAACCGAGTAACCGTGGGGAATTTCAAAATGAACAATTTATTTAATATATGCAAGTAGATTTTCCAGGGATATCTAATCTATTTCTGATATTCTTACTGCTCGTATAATGCCAGCTAAGTTTCTACTACGTCCATGTACACACGATACAGTCCTGAGATTGAACTCGCAAAAACTATATCATTATATTAACGAACACGCCTTAATCCACGAAACCATTATCTTCACGGATTACCGGATCTAAAATCATGTGATGAACCTTCATAGCACAAATAGAGAAATATTGCAATGACCACAATAAATTTAGGTACAATAATCTTCGCTGGTTGTATCTTGTAGTGTAATGGATATCGGCTCGAAATATTGCAATGACCACAATAAATTTAGGTACAATAATCTTCGCTGGTTGTATCTTGTAGTGTAATGGATATCGGCTCGAAATATTGCAATGACCACAATAAATTTAGGTACAATAATCTTCGCTGGTTTTATCTTGTAGTGTAATGGATATCGGCTCGAAATGAGAAATCAGAGAACCGAGTTTAAATTCCAGATGAATTCGTTGTATTCACTTACGTGCAAATGCACTTGGGAAATATATGAATCCTTCTCTTATCTATTCAGTTATGGCTTAAACAGCAGGAAAGATTGGCTTCCATAGCCTTAGTTGGCAACCAGTTTGGCACAGAAAGAAATGGCAAACTGCTGTGAGAAAATCTGCTACCTAGACAGTCATGGATCGAAAAAGACATGATCGCCCTGTCGTTTATCACTCAACTGACTGAATGAGGTTTTTGTATAAATATTGGAAATATACAGATGGGGTTTTTAGTTATTTGAATTTGTTATGCACTCAGATAAAGCAGAGAGATATATATTTCAATATATCTATTTCAATATATATCAATAGAAGATATGTATTTCTTCCAACGAATGTTAAGAAAATTATATACAGAAAATCTGAGTAATCAAAAACTTCGTAGCAAAAGGTAACAATATGACATAGACAATACTGTACTTCGAATGCATTTTTTAATAAAAAAGAATTAAGTCATTTAGCATTTATTGTAGAGAGACCTTTAAAAACAATACAAAGATTGATACATATTCTCAGATCTTTATCTGAAGATAATTCCAATAAATTAGAAATGATTAAAGAAGAATAAGATATTTATTACATAATAAAGGAATAGTGATAATCTGTAAATTGAATCAATCACCCATAACAGAAGAACGAGATTATCTAGTTTAAATGAAGAAGAAAAGTTTGATAATCCGTAAATCAAATTAATCACTGCAGAAAGAAAAATAATATTTTAAAAAAGAAAGAAATGATTGATAATACGTATTTCGAATCAACTACGAAAGACAAACGAATACTTAAAAAATTATAGCTCTTCTTAAATAATTAATACTGTCTTAATAATCTATAAATCGAAGACAGAAGAAGATCAAGAATAAAAAGCAATTATTTTTAAATAACCAAGAAAAGCTTGATAAAATTAATCAATCACTGAGGACAGAAAAAGATAAAGAAAAAGAAAATCTTATATTTTAAATGATCAAATAAAGGTTGATAATCCATAAATCCATAAAGCCACGGAAAGTATAAAAAGAAAAAGATGAAATTTCTTTCTTTTAATAACCAAGAAAAAGTTGATAATCTGAAAATCGACTCAATCAAGGAATACACAATAACAAGAATAGAATATCGTTTTTAAAGAATTAAGATGTGGGTATAAGCAGTAAAATGATTTAACAATAAATGAAAAACGAAGATGAATAGCAAGAAGATCTACTTGTAAAAAAGACTAAAAGGTTCAATAATCCATAAATAGTATCAACCACAGAAGCCAAAACACAGACACAAAGAAGTTCTGTTTGTTAAATAACCAAGAAAGGTTTGATATTCTGTAAATGAAATAAACCACGGAAGTAAAACGAAATTGTATAATAATGTTTTTTAAATAATTAAAAAGGGTTTACAATGCGTAGAACGGATCAATTACGGAAAACAGATGAAGATGAAAAACAAGATTATCCTTTTGTAATAACAAAAAAGAGGTGATAATCCTTAAATCGGATAAACCACAGAAGACAGAAGAACAAGAACGAAAAGATAATTTTTTTTAATTAACAAGAAATGGTTAATGATTTCTAAATCGAAACAACTACGAAATTTAGCAGATAACCAGGAATATGTTTTTAAAATAACCAAGAAAGGGTTGCTAATCCGTAAATCGAATCATCCAAGTGAAGCAAAAAGGAGTAAATTTTTCTTTATAAATAACCAAAGTGTTTATAATCTGTAAATTAACAATGGATGCCAGAAGATGAAGTGGCAGAATGTTTTTTAAATAACAAGAAAATATTGATAATCTGTGAACAGAATCAAACAGGGAACTCTAAAGCAAAACCAACAACAAGAACAAAAGTTGATAATCCGTAAATCGAATCAACCAAAAAAGAGAGAAAATCTCGAAAAATATGTTTTAAAATAACTAAATACGAATAGGTAATCTGTAAATCGTATCAACAATGGAATATAATTTTTTTTAATACCCAAGAAATGCTTCATAATGCGTAAACTGGATCAATCACTGAGGACAAAAGAGTATTTAAAACAGGAAGATCTGTTTTCTTTTTTAATAACGGAAAATATTTGATAATCCATGAATCTAACCAACCAGAGAATTCAGAAGAAAATGAAGAACAATAATTTTTTTTTCTAAATAACCAAGAAAGGTTGGATAATCCATAAATTGAATCATCCATGAATACCAGAAGAGAAACAAGAATAAACAACCATGAAGAAGTTGATAATCTGTAAATCGAATCATCAACGGATGACAGTAGAATAACGAGAGCAAAATATTTTTTTAAAATAATCAGGAAATATTAACCGTTTATGAACATGATAATACCGGTTGAGATTTTTCTTTTCGACTCAAATAATGTTGTGCAACGGGCACATTTTTCTGTTCTTTTTGTTTTTTACGCTGAATCTGAAAATCAAATTCATTTTGTCATATCACGTTTATTCAATACGGATATCTGTTTTGCTTAAAGTAGGACAAAATGACCATTAAACAGTTATATGCCAGAATTACGTAGAACAAACTTTAAACGTTTTCAGATTAGTATAACTTATTGTTAAATAAAAAGTATCCTAATAACTTATCGTAAAAGAGAACATATCCTAATAACTTATCGTAACAGAAAAGGTATCCTAATAATTTATCATAAATGAAAAAGTATCCCAGTAACTTAAAGGATTAATTTTAAGTTCAGAAAAAGATTTCAGTAAAAAAAAAATCATCAGCGCAAAATTAATCGCCTACCTGTTAAAAATTATCCCTAATTTGATGAGTACAGAAGCACATAAGAACGTGCTAAATAGCTAACAAATCGAATTTCAATTGTGTTAATAAGCACCAGGATGTCAAACTACCCTGTATGAATATTTGATGGTGTTAAGAATGGGTAACAAAATTGTTTAGTTGGCTATGCCTATCTGGTGTTTGGCAACTATTTTAAGTGCTGACAAAGAATTTTAAATAACAAAAAAAAACAAAAACGGCTAGATAATCCGTAAACTGAATCATCTACGGAACACAGTAGAGGACGGTGCATTTCTTTTTATTGTTTTAAAGAAGACAAGAAAAATTTGATAATCGAAAATCGAATTAACCAGAGAATTTAAAAGAAGATAAAGAACAATATGTTTCGAAAATAATAAAAAAAGGGTTGATAATCCGTAAATGGTATACACACTTTCGGCGATCATATCCCGAAATAGTCATGACTGACTGGGCAGAGGATTATCCCGCAGTAGGGTGCCATTGCTTTCCGCGGTAGACTGGTTGCCAGCCAAGTTTATAAAACCCAATCTGTTCTATTATTTAACCCATAACTGGAGGGAAGAGACCGATTAATACCTTTCCCAAGGGTATTTGTGCGTAAGTGAATGCAAGAAATTCAACTGGAAATCGTACCCAGCACCACGATTTGTCCTCCGGAGTCGATACCCACTGCACCAAACAAGTCTTATAATTCACTAAGAAAGTTTTGAAATCCGTGAATTAAATCAACCCGATAAGCGAAACAAAAACGTTTTTTAAATTACAAAGAAATGTTTAATCGTCCATAACTTGACATAATCACACTATGAAGAAAATAAAGAATAAGATTTTTTTTCAAGAACTAAGAATGTTGTTAATTTTTGCTTATGAGTGTGAGTAGCAGTCATCATAGCACGACTCCGAGTCTGCTCTCTGATGACAGGCTATTTTTATCTAACTTCTGCATCTATATAACCTGGTCTCTTCTTTAGCATACAACACGACATCTCCCTAATTGGAGGGGTCGTACAGCCTGTTTTTTTTCTTACTAATCCCAATTTGTTTTGTTTTGTATTGTCCTTCCTCTTGTCTCTCTTGTGTTTTCTGTAATGGTTCTCTCGGTCTCTCTTCATTTTCCTCCTCATCTTCGTCTCACTTAATTCCTTTTCCTGCTCTGTTCCACTAATTCTCAAGCACGTCTCTGCTTCTGAATTAATCTACGTGTGCCCGTATATTTTGCTCTTGTTTCTGATCTTCTATGTTTACATCCTCCAGTTCGTTTCTGCTTCTGAAGTGCCAGTTCATTTCTCCCTTCATTTCCAATATAGCCGTGTTGTAACTTTTTTGAATCCAAAAATTGGCTTCTGAATTCGTATCTATTCTTTCTATACCACAGGTTTTCCTCGTTGCGTAACACATAATTATGGGGGCTCTGATTTGTCTTCCTATTAATGCCGACTGGTTTTGTTTCTTTCCTGCATGTGGAATAGATCTGTAACTGTGAATTATATTTGGTAAGTACGCTTCTATTTTTCCTGTAAGTGATGAGAATGCGTTTAATCCCACTTTCAGAATTTTGTACCATTCTTTATGGAATTCCATTAGACTCTTAGTGATATGGTGTTGTCTTGTATAGGATGCATCCAATTTGTTTTAACCACGTACATAAATTCCCGTCGAACATTTGAGTGCATTGACAGTTACTAGTGTCTGAGTTACTCCATTTCGTGAAAATATGGTTCTTAATATAAGTTTTGTTGTTTTTCAATCTGACAACTTCTGGCCATCCTGAATATGGGTCTATTAATACTAAAAATAATTATCTAGCTCTGATATATGAGTGATCTGTATAAAACCCAACACATGGTTCTGCTTCTTTCGGCAATGAGTCAATTTTCGCTTGAAGTTCTTTATTTTCTCACATTTTGGACAACTTTTAACGTATTCTTTTGCATCTTTTGAATAGCTTGGCCACCACGCGTGCAAATGTCGTCTTCTTTCGTTGCAGCTATACCACAATGTAAGTCATCATGTACTTAGTATGCCCCTTCTCAGTACATGTGGAATCATTATTGCGACCCCATTGCATATAATACCATTTTCTATGGTTAGTTTGTGCTTTGGTTTCTTAAGGGATCGTTCTACCAGCTTTTATTTGTTATTCTTTAATATTCAGCTTAATACTGGATTTTGCTTTGTTTCTATTTTGCATCTATTTTAAAGAAAAACGTCTGTTTTCACCCTCTGTCATATTTTATCTTCATCATTTTTTGACATTCTTCTGTTTCATAACTTAACATTAAACTTTAAACATTAAACTCCGATAAAATGTCTACATGAGGAATAATGTTCCCTTATAAGTATATTAAAATCGAATGCTATTGTTTCTATTGTCCATTTTAAATTTATTGACAGTGTGACTTTTAGCAATTCTTTTCTCGGGTTAAATATGAATTCTAATGGTTTGTGGTCCGATTTAATTGTTTTTTTTCTCATCAAAAGTTTCGTGCCCTCTCTATGTACCACGCTTTCAATACTTATACAGTTAGTTTCTGTTGATGTTAATCTTCTGTATATGTTCTTCTTGTGATAGAACAGCAGTAATCACCTTCCCACTTGCGTCCATCGTTAAAGTTATTTCTTTTTGGGGATCAAAAAATTTATTTTTATTATGGGTTTTATTTTCAGAGTATCAATAGTGTTTCAAAAGCGATAGTTTATATTTGCATCCAATCCAATTCATTTTTTTACGATTTTCTTTTTTTGCGTAATTTTAGTTTTATTATGTTGTTGTACTTTGTTATATATTAACTATAAAAAAATTATCAGCTGCAGAACAGATTCTAATCTATTTTTGTTTGTTGACGCAGCTATTTCTTTTATTTTCTTTATTAGTCTATGATCAGGTGATATGCATTGTTTTGATATTTGATATTCTAAATATATCTTCTTTCAGTCAATACTACATTTCTCTTTGGTTATGATCAAGCCTAGTTTTTTAATCTCGCCAGAATTTTCCGTTTCATGTTTTAACTCTTTTTATTAGTTCTTGCCTCTACACCTATATCATCCTGACATATCATATTTTTCAATACGACTCATTCAATTGCTTTTTGGGAAATATGGCTAGAAGTTTTCATCCCAAAAGGTAAACTTGTCCATCTCAATAAGTTATATATATATAGTGATGTTTACCGTGGTTATTTCTTTGAATTTCTCGTCCAATTTCTTTTTGATAGTATGCTACCTTGAGATCATTTTTTGCAAAGAACACCATTTCTGCTAACTCGTGGCTTGCAGTTTCGATATTTTGCAAAGGAAGCGAGTTTGAACATAGCTGGTGATTCACCCCCATCGTATAATCACATATTCTTAAAATTCTTGATCGCTACTAGCAGTGACACCAAATTGCTACCACATTGAGTTACACTTTCTAAAACACCTTATTGCATTTTTTTTTAATTTTGCTACTAACAGATATAAGATAAAAACTGGAAATTGTTTAACTCTATATACTTTGGGGGATAGTTTTCTTTTAGTCTAACGCTTGCTTTATAGCCTTTCAAACATCTTACTACATTTCCTTATGAGTCCTTGGTATTGATTAGTCTCGCTGAGTCTACTTTTAATATATCAATCTTTAATTATCCGTGATGATTTTGCATGTTACAACTGAAATGGGATTTATATCGAAACGCTGTCAGTTTTATAATTGCCTTAAAATAAGCCCATTGTTTATATGGCCATTACATCAACCGGTTTTATTTGTAAGCTCTTTTTTCTTAATTGCAGTTGCCTTAATTTCATCCGGAAACATTTGGTATCTGCGTAATTTTACTACCAGTCTCCACTTGCATGTCAAATATTTGGCCATTTATCCCTCTTTTCTACCTATTTTTTCTGTATTCATTGTAAATACTTCCGTTTGTTTTTTGTTTTTTTGGAGACGGTTTGAACAGCTTTTACTTTACTTATTTGCTTTGCGTAATTTCGTACGTTTAGAAAATGATATTTTTCTTTGCGATTTCAGCATAATTTTCTCAAAGCTGGGCATTTATACTTGTCTTAACTTTTTCCACAAAATTTACAATTGATTATAAAACTTGACGTTAGCTTCTAAACACATTCTGCAGAAATTCTAGATATTTTGCGCTTTTGTTTCTGATCTAGCAAGTCTTCCATTAATCTAAGATATAATGACGAGTGTGTTCTCCCTGACTTTTCATTTGAAGAAGTTAGTAATTTTAATATATTTATTATGTAATTATTTTCTCTTTGAATTAAATATGCTAGACTCTATCGCTGATAAACTGCTGCAGTTTCTGTTATGTAGTACTATTCTTTCTTTGTGTTTCTGTAACGTCAGTTTGCAATATTCAATGAAGAGCGATATTTGCCAACACACTCAATCAACTTTGGAAGCGTTTGTATACAACTGACAGATATTTCTGAAATATCTTTTTCAGGCAATGCTATTAAAAACAGCTCAAGTTTTCAGGTTGATGTTTTGTTTTCGTAGCAACTTGCGGTGTTGCACAAAATTTCTGCAATCACAGCCTAATCTATGTTCAATTTTTCCTCTTAATTTTCTATAATTGATCCATACATTTAGTTATCTCAAAAGAGTACTGATTCCGCACCCTGACTTTTTATGATGAATTCAACCTATTCCAAGTCATAGTTTCTATTTCTTAATAGATAGACGCTGTTGAGTTTTCTGTTCAACAGCAACTTCGGGAAGCGTTCCATATTTTTAAAAGTAAATCTATACAAGAAAATATGACACTAACCAAACGCCAAAGATATATATGATGCAAAGAGAAAGATTTAATGCAGTGAATGTTTTAAAGTAGATTAACCCGATCCAAACAAATGGATAATTTAAGAAAAAACTGATTTGGTCCAACAAATGTTTCAAAGAAATAATCTTGGGATAATGAACCAAAAAGATGTGATAAAACAGAGGCCGATATGCCATACAACCCAACCAACCACCCAACCACGCAACCAACCAACCAACCAACCACCCAACCAAGCAACCAACCAACCAACCAACCAAACAAATTATAAAAATATATGTCGTCATCATAGCCACTATCGCATCATCTATTTGCTATGTGTAAAAGCATATCTGAAGAAATCGGAAAAAATATTTAAGTATAAAGTACAAGATAAGAAATGAATGTATTCATAGAAAACAGCTGTACTAGAAGACAATGTGTCAACGATGAAAGCGACTGAATATATGCTGCTATTAGTTTTTCCTAGTCGATAATAGAATAAGTTGAACAAAAATATTGGCATTTATTATTGTTATGTATTCGTTCAGTAGAACGAACTTTAAATAATCAAGAAATATAATGTAACTTGGAATCGACGTTTTCTTGCTGAAATCTATAGTAGTATATGATGTTCTTTTACGGCTAGCAGGTTTGCAGCTGTCTCCTGATTGTGTCGCAGCAATAATATTTATTTTTGTTTACAAAAATAGGGCACAAGAAAAAATGATGTATTAGGAATCTTGTTAGACACTCCTAATTACTTCAAAGACTTGATGAAGTCCTGAGTAGTTCCATACGTACAATGTGTTTGTAAACAGTAGAGAGAAATAACATTTTAAAAAAATATGAAAACCCGGTTTAAAATTTACACTATGCATAATATTATATATAAAATAAACTAAACAAAATGATGTTAGTGAAAAAGGAAAACATGCTATCCTTCAGTTTGAGAGAAATATTAGTTAACTGGACTAGTTTAAATGGGACTTAGAAAAATGACATCATTCATTGAACCAACCATAAACACAATTAAACCCTCATTCAGACACGACAACTAATATAAAAAATAACATACTCAATAAATGAAAATGGCTCCACATCCACTACAGAAGAATTTTTTCTGATCATCTAACGAGGGGCGTGATGGAAAATTAAAACAATGAAAGTGGTGAGAAAAAATCGAAAGAGCGAATGAGAATGCATTTAGTCAGTCAGTTAAGTACCATAGGTGATACACGTGACACACACACACACACACACACACACACACACACACACATATATATATATATATATATATATATATATATATATATTACGCGTAGCAAAGTGGTTATACCGTTCTATGTACGACCAGATTTAGAATCTTATCTTTTTTTACGAAGGTTGTTGGCATGATCAGGTAAATCTTCTGCACCGTTGGATAAAGTATTAAACACCATAACAAGAAATGACACAAGTGCTGAATTTCAATCGACAAAACTACTCCCAAAGCTGTCGTTATTTGTCCTATTACCAAATAACAGGTAAGAGGTCTTGATCTCACTGTGGATCACGAAATAGTTTCCTCTGCCCAGATTGACGCATTTGTGTCCTTCAGTCAGTCGATTAAGTAGCATAAGTGAGATGCGCTTGGGCGATCATGTCTCCACAGAGACATGACTGACTATCCCGCGGTATATTGCCATTACTTTCTGAGGTAGACTGGTTGCCAGCCAAGGCCTTAGAACTCAATCTGTCCTACTATTTAACACATAATTGGAGGAAAGAGACGGATTATACCTTTTCCAAATGTATTTGTGCGTAAGTGAGTGCAAGGAATTCAATTAGAATTCGAATTCGGCACCCCGATTTGTCGTTCCGAGTCTGTATCCACTGCACCACCACGCATATTCTTGCACCACAACGCACGTCCTTAGCATAAAAATGTGTAAACTATGACGGAATCATTCTTTTTCGACGATATACATATTTTTTTTTAATCATTTCACCCCGAGCAAGGCGGAAACGCCACTGATGTGCAGGAGGCTACATAAATGTAAAAAGATTAATTAGAAAAGAGTGAGGAGTACAAACTAGTTAGAAAGGAACAATAGAAATCTGAGAAAGCAGGTGCGATGACAGATACATAGGTGGAGAGAAAGGGAGGGTTATACAGGGGTGGGGAGAGAGCTAGAATCCAGTGGTTAGTAGATGAGTATTGACTTTGCATTTAAATTTCTGAAGGTTGTAGCCGTCAGGAAAGCAAGAATACGGGAGCGAGTTCCACAGGCGGGAAGTGCGAGAGAAGAAGCTGCAGGAGTAGAATTGTCGTCTGCTTTTGGCTAACCTGACTGTGAATGGGTGGGACCCAGATGCCAGTTTGGTTGCACGAGTAAACACCTGTTGAGGAGGCATCACTGACTTAAGTTCATCTGAGCAGAAACCAAGAAAGTATTTATAGAACAGACAAAGGGAGGCCACCTTTCGACGATGGGGAAGTGGCTGCAGTCGAGCCGCCAGATCAGTACCTATCACATTACAGACTCCCCTTTGGAGCCTGTCAAGAACACTGAGGAGAACGGCAGGGGCAACTGACCATAAATGGCAGCAGTAATCCTTGCATGGACGGATGGTTGACATACCAGCAATGTGTTTAAATTATTTTTACTTCCTGTCAATCTTCTTTTCCAGACTTAAAGATTTTAAAGAAAAATTTATCGCCAATTTTAAATGAACTGGCAGTTCGAAATTTTCGAATTTTCATCATATTTTCCGCCAGTAATTTATCAAAAATAAATCTCAAGTTCCTAGAAGATATGAGCCTTGTAGGTAACATTTTAGCAGTGTTGTTTGCATTTGACGTAATTCGATATGCATTTCTAGTGCTGTAACTTCTGCTTTTAAGATTTTAGCTTTTCTTAATGAAGTTGTCAACAAACCGCTCAGATTGACCGTTCGATTTCTGATAATAGATCAGTATCTGTCCTTTTGTATAGAAGTGAATGCTGGAAGATCTCAACAAAGATAAAAGAGAGGTTTGAGGCAGCAGAACTGTAGTTTTTACAGAAGGATGCTAAGGATACCATGGACAGAGCACCTGTGCAACAATGAGGAGTTGGAAAGTATGGAAACTAGAATAAAACTGATAATAAATATAAGGAAGAGAAACATGAGGTTCCTCGAACACGTAATAAGGAAGGAACGCCTGGAGAACATGATAATCCAAGCTCGGATGAATAGAAGAATAGACAAAGGAAGGCAGCGCGTGACGTACTTATTAGGTCTGAGCAAATGGTTGACGGAGTGGGGCTTGGAAGGGATACCAAGTAAAAAATTAGTGAAAGTGACAAGAGACAGAGCCAAGTGGAAAGTCCATGATCGCCTATATCCTGAAGGGAGACGGTACAACAACAACAACAACAACAACAAGGTCATTTTGTGATGATGTCGACCACAATGAAATAGTATGAACTATTTAGTGGTACAGCAAAAACCTTATGTAGAATTACTCTGGGCCATCAGTGCTCGGCGAGGCCTGGTAATTTATACGTGTTGGTTGTCCCGCTGAATGGCAAACATCACAATGTTAAAACTGTACTAGCAGTATAGCCCGGTGTTGCTCGGGTGTAATGAAAGCTTTAAAAGTAATCCATGGTCCTGGAGCTCAGACTCTTTGCACGTTGGCACGAAAGACTAAAAAGCAATAATTGTTTCCAGTTAAAGCAAAAGAAAGAAAAATGAATGAAAGAAAAAAATGAATGAATGTAACTCAAATTTTGATTTCCTGGTATCGATATCAAATAAGATATTTTCGTCGTAAACTGAATTTTGTCATGTTAATTCCGTTGTTTTTTCTATGCATATCTTCGTTATTTGTTGTGCTGAGTTTCTCTAAGTCTTCGTCATTTAGCCATCTTTCTATAGCCTGTATATTTTTTATCCTTATTTCCTTTTGTAGTCTCTTGTATTCTTTTCCATATCCATTGAAATTTCGAATGAAATCCCTGTCTCAGTCACTATTATATATATATATATATATATATATATATATATATATTGTATAGATAAACACTACAAAAAAGCTGCTAATAAAATGTCTTGTGAAGTTGATACGCCATGAGATAAATAGAATAGCAAAGGCCGTTACCAAAAAAAAAAAAAAGGTTCGCTGACACATTTCCAATAAAAACAAGAACAAATGTGGTTAATACTCGCAAATAGAAAGAGGTTTCAAGAGGTATATGTTCAAGAGGTTTCTACAATACCCGAATAATTCTTATTCTATGCGCTGTTTCCCTTCAAGGCGTAAAGGATCATGGCCTCCACTTCTCCCTACTCCAAGTAGCTTTTAAAATGCTTTGGCCTGCTGTCAGTTACAAATTCAATTCTGTCATCCATTTTCTCAAACTCATCATGTATATTTCTCGTTGATTTTCCCAGTTTCTCTTTCCCTCTATCTGACCTGTGTGTATCAGATTTTTCAACAACTCTTTCCGTATTACATGCCCCAGAAACTTCAGCTATCTTTTCTTGAGGTTAATATTAGTTTTCTTTAGATAAAGCAGTTTGGTTTTCTTTTCTTTTTTTTTTTTTTGGAATTGAGATGTATAATTCCATGACAATCTATTTAAGAAGAAGTATTTTATTATATGGATCTGGCTAACATTACCATTTCTTTTTTCTAAAAATCTTCTCAGAACATTTTCTTTTAGCCTATGGGCAAATAATTACAATCAAGTGTGATTATATTTATTTTAATATAATATAGGTTTCATGATTTCTTCAAATGCAAGGCTAAAATGCCACTAAGACCCAAGAACTTACAGAGTATAAAAGCACGAGAAAAATATTATTAAAGAGAGAACAATAAAAGAAGAGGAATCAAGAGGACAGTAGATAACGATTGACATTGCATTTAAACTTTTGAAAATCAAACTTTACTATCAGGCATGAAACCGGAAAGGGTTCTATAAGCCAGAAGTCCGGAAAAAGAACTGCTAGCATAGAACGTACGGCTACATTTAACTAAAAACTTTAAAGAAGTAGATAATTTTGCCAGTTTATTAGTGCGATTAAATTAATAAACCTTAGGAACCAGAGATGAAAGTAATATTTATTTTGTTATAATACAACAATGTTCCACAAGACCAACGCTGGTTCTAAACTTAACTAACCACAATTAATGACTAAACCTTGAATCAATATTCTTTACACAAAAAAACAAAAAAACAAAAAAAAAACAAAAAATACTTCCTTGCTTAGCATTCTTTCTACAGCAACCATAATACTTGTAATCTCTATGTAATAGAAAGGAAAATTCCTCAGAACAATTACTATAGGCGTATGCATAGGAAAGTCTCAGGAAATCTACATTACGTCGATAAGAAAGAAAGTGACTGAAGCTGATATACCCACGTCAGCACCAATAACATTGCAGATTCTTATTCGGATTTTACCAAGAATCTCTAAATGTATAGCAGGAACACCAGATCATATTATTTATTTTTTATATAAGTGTTTTCTCTAAAATCTCGACTCATTGTTAGAAAATTATATAACTTTAGGTCTGATTAAAACTAAATATAGACACACGCCATTTCAAGTATATATTCAGTCCTATTATGCTAGGCGTAACGATTAACTCTCTCTATAATATAATAAAATTCATCTTACGTTGAATGAAATTTTCAGTTTTGCACTTCTCTATTCGTAGAGTTGTATTGTCTTGTATTGATAAAGCATAAACAACTTAATTTGGATTTATTTTCACTTCCGCTTGCTTAAGTCCAAATAAATGAAATGGTTCGCAATATAATTCCATTCTATAGCAGAAAACAATTGCTTTTAAATCTTCAAATATTGGTCTTAAGTGAAATCCACAAAATATAAAGCGCAGTGATTAAACACAAAGCAATACAATTATCATTGGATAAGGCTTTTATTGTAGCCTTATTTATCACGTGATCGTTGGAGATATGAACAGAACAGTAACCGAAATGGGTTTGTTTTTAAATGTATTATAATTAATTTTGTTGAAATGACTCAGCAGCAATAACAAATAAACATAAGTTTTAATAATTTCATTCCACCGATCAGAAGATTATGTGACAAGGATATATATATTCGAAAATATTTGAAAGAGATGCTGATTTATATATATATATATATATATATATATATATATATATATATATATATATCATAATCTCTTGAAAACATGCTTGAAAAAATTATGACCAATGAATTTGTAAATTCTTTCAAGTTGTTTTCATTATAATACTCCGTTAAATTCTAACATTGAGTTCTCATAGGTTTAAGATCTCCCGTGGGAAATGAATCTTAACATTACTAAGTATACTACTTAATAATAAAAATAATAATAATAATAATATATATATATATATATATATATATATATATGAGTGTGTGTGTGTGTGTGTGTGTGTGTGTGTGTGTGTGTGTGTGAATTTATTCCATTTAATTCCTTACTGGTCTTTTAGAGAAGAGGTGATTTGCTTTTAACCTTGCCTTTATCAGAATATATAATTACATAGATAATAGCATTATTTTAGTCTAAGAATGTCCAAAATAATTAAATGCGACAAACACACACTTTTGAATATTTTTCATTTGTGACCGAATTAATACGCAACATAGGAATCTGCAGTGTGATGTTTCTAGGCGATTTGCAATTTTAGCGTTTTAAGAACAGTTACGTAAAGGGGATTTTTTGAACGCTTATATAATGGGGATTTTTCTTCTTTTTTTTTTGGAACGCGCAATTTTAAAAATTGGAAACAATTATAACGTTTCCATGGTTTTTTGAACTTAATAGGAATTTTATGGTATGGTTACACTTAGTCGTTATTTCGGTTCTTTTATTCAATAATTCATTTTTGTTTGGAAATAGCATAACCGATAACTTTTCTTCTTGGCACAGTCTACATAGTTTGCCACCGTTGTTAATCTAGCTGTTTTCACTATACTCCACGCTATGTCTGGATATTTCAATATTTTAATTTCAATTTCCACCCTTGTCTAGCCAATTTTGTATAATTTTTTGTTTTCTATTTTAAATGTAGACTTGTCCTTTGATTGATCCCAAAATGTATTTGTTTTGATAAATTAAGTCATGTAGATGATTTGTAAATGAATTCTTTTGTATTACAAAAACCTTAAAGTGGGTATTTATATTTGTACCTGCTTTTATATTCCTTATTAATGGTATTGTTTTGTAAGATACTATTTAAATTTTTGGCGTTTTGTTTCTTTATGAAATTTTCTAAAGTACTAGTACAGTGTCAACTCAGCTTAATTGTATTCGTACTGAAAATATTGTTCAGTTCTCAGATTTATAGAAAGTGTTTATCGAGCAGTTTAAAAATATTTGTTCCATTTTGTTTGTTACTCCTAAGTTAAATGATGGGTTGAACAAGATAACGTTTACTTTACTATCATTGACCATTACGTGAGAATTCTTAAAAAAATATAAAATCAACTTTGCAAATCGCCTGAAGACACCACATGATAGAAACATAGGTCGCATAATAACTCGTTAAAAAATGAAATATATATATAAATATATATATATATATATGGGAAAACGATATCTAAAATGTTATATATACAAAAGGATTTTAGGAAATTCAATGAAGAAGTAGAAAATTTACTTCGTGTAATGCGTTTTGGCGTTCATCTAACTAAAGTGATATTTACGTTGATGTGATTACCTATGCACATAGGGCAGAGGGTATGCTGACATATGTATTTATGTTAGTATAGCCGATTGCATTTATCTTCTTTTTTGTTGTTTTTATCAATTTTATTAAAACTATTCTGTGTTGTGCCTATAGATATAATTTAGTGTTAATGATTTTATAATTAAATACTTTTCTATATAATTTTGCCTTTGTAAATTGCATTTTTTAAATTACGATAGACTAAACTAATTTTTCGGTTGACATAAAAGGTGTTGCTATTGTGTTTTTATTCATCTATATGTATATTTCGCGGTTTGTTTAGCGGCATATCAACTCCGTATGGGTAATTTAATGTCAACATTTCATTTACATGAGAGAATACGTGATTGCTTTTACAATTGCTTTTCGTTATTTCTCACAACATAATGTATTATTGCAAATTCTTTTTTCATTTTATTACAATAATTTGTTGCTAGTAATATTTTCTTACTATGAAATGTATTGCTGATCAGTCAGTTAAGTGCCATACGTGAAACATGCTTGGGCGATCATGTCTTTTTCGAGACATGACTGACTGGGCAGAAGATTATCCCGCATTAGGTTGCCGTTGCTTTCTGCGGTAGACTGGTTGCCGACCAAGGCTATAGAACCCAATCTTTCCTGCTATTTAACCCATATCTGGAGGGAAGAGACGGATTAATACCTTTCCCAAGAGTATTTGGGCGTAAGTGAATGCAATGGATTCAACTGGAATTCGAACTTGGCTCCTCGGTTTCTCGTCCCGAGCCGATATCCACTGTACCACAACGCACATCCACAATATCTTTCTGATATCTTTCCTATAAAAGTTTTTGTCTTTCCATCGTGTTTTTACACCAGTTTGTAGGGCCAACTATTTTGCAATAGCTGAGATCCTAACAGGTTCTACCACCTTAGGTCGGTAAACCTGGAAAAAAACAGTAGTTATTGTTCCACTCTCCTCAAAATCTCCCGATCATGACCTTGTTACCGGGCCGTCATATCGGGGTCGACATATGTATGTATTTGACAAAGAAGTGTGTAAAATTTCGTAAGAAACTAAATATTTCAATAAATTGTATTAAGCACAATTTTGGCCAGTATATTATAATTAATTAAAAGAAACACTGTGCAGTGAAAACATGTAGAAGTGATCTCTTGAACATAAATCAAAATGTAGTACGTAGCAGAACGAGATACATCATTCAGTAATTAATGTACTTATTTATTTGATATGATGACTATTACACGTTTGACACAATTTAAGATCAGCATAAAGACAATTTTTTTCTGCTTTTGCTGACAACTTTGGTGATCAAGTCAGTAGGTTGCCATTGCTTTCTGCAGTAGACTGGTTGCCGACCAAGACTATAGAACCTAATCTGTAGTATTATTTAACCCATAGCTGGAAGGAAGAGGCGGATTAATTCCTTTCCTAAGGGTATTCGTACGTAAGTGAATGCAAGGAATCCAACTGAAATTCGAACTCGGCTCCCCGATTGGTCATTCCGCGACGATATCCATTGCACCACAACGCACATCCTAGATTAAGATTACTCGATCTATTTTCATGTTTATTTTATTTTAATTCCTGATGAACGCAAATTTTTAAATTTATTTTCTGGATGATTCTGATCTAATGACTCGCTAAACTACTCTCAGAATATAACCAAAGATATTTCTTATTTTCATTGCAGTAATCATGGTATTGTTATCTTGTTGTAAACCAAAACATCTTAATTGCTTAATAAAATTAACAGAAGCACTGCACCATCTAATCTTCGTTTCAAAAGGTTCAAATAATATTTTACAAGATATTTCAGTGTGTAATTTTTTTCTTAAAATTTATCGTTTGAGATTGACACTACTTCTTTTTGTTTTTCCTTATTTTTTGTTATTTTCTTGCATTATTAATCGGCGATTCTCGTATGATACTAGGGACTGATATGAATTAACTCTTTTCCTTCCCACTTAATAGATTAAAATGTTTTTAAATATTGCATCGTCGAAAAGTTTTTTTGATACCCCCATTCGATTCTCTCAAAAAATATTTTGATTGTACATTCTAAAACTTTAATTTGAAGTAAATACGATTAATTTTTGGAAAGAGTCATTTTTCATATATGTTTCTGCCATTTTTAATTCTTCGTTGAAACTATAATGGATATCTTGAGCAAGCCTGTTCTGATGACGGCAAGTACCCGTTTCGCCATTGTGCGAATCATTCACATCCTTGTCCCTAAAGTTTTCGGGTGAATTGATTCAGTATCTTTATTCGGTTACCGTATTATTTCGCACCTTACATTAGGACATATGACATACCCCACCGCTACTGTAAGGGAGATTTTTTTCTTTTTTTTTATTGATTTCACATATGAGTTTCTTTCTTTTGTTTTATTTCGTTTTGTTGTGTATTTGTTGGAGAAGCAGACTGGGCACGATCAGAAGGTTCTGATGCTCAGGAAGTGGGAACCATTTAAAAGATTGTGTTCAATGAGTTTGTCACTGAAGGAGAGCCAGTCATTTGCATACGTGATGGGGAAGGCGGGAAAAAGGCTGAGATACGTGGTACTATCACTGTTCTTTGTCGACATTATTTTTTATTTGTTGCGTATGTTTTGAAGCAAGAGAATGATCTTAAGAAAGAGATGCTGTGTACTAGGTGTGGGCACCTTTTTAATGGGAATTTCATTCGGAGGGGGATAGGGCCAGTGATATGGTCACTGGAGAAGCAGATAATCTTTTCTACAAAATGGGACAGTGACGTGGTATCTACTTGGACTCAGGTTGCTTTTTGGCATTTAATTGCCTCAGTAACTCTTTTATTTTCTGAACATTTTCTTCACCTGTGTCAAAGTTTTTACTTAATACACTCTTAAAAATAGGACTATTATTGCCTTTTCCTGTATGTGTTTCAAGAGAATAAAATTCTACTGCATGGTGCTTCTCTCTCACTCTATCTCCGACCAGCCATTTCCTGTGCTTTCGTTTTGACAGGCAATGTAGACTATGAGTCATTTTTATCACCAATACCAGCAACATGCAGGTCCATTACAGAACCCGCAGAACAAGTATTTTCAACTGGAGGGTCATATTTGGGCAGGTCTCGAAAGGTTTGCAAGATTGACATGAATAGTTAGGCCAAACTTTCAACAGGTTTGTCTCATCTCCTTCATAATGTACTCATTCCAAGCTCCTAAGAATTACGGTGAAGGCTTTACTCTCTAACATCAAATTTAACCCCCAGTTCGACACTTCATATTCTGGAGTAACACTCACTAGTTGTCAATGCTGCATATAATATACCTCTTACTGCTCTCCGAGAATAATCCGGGATCGCCTAACCCGTCACTTTTGCCCTACGTCATATTCTGTATGCACGAGGTAATCTTTTGTTATTAAATCGCAGGATGTGTTTTGTAGTGTAGTCGATATCGGCTCGAAACGAGAAATGGAGGAGACGATTTCGAATTTCAGTTGAATTCTTTTGCATTCCCTTAGACGCAAATACCATTGAGATAGGTATTAATCTGTCTGTTTCATACAGTTATGGGTTAAATAACATGGCAGATTGGGTTCTAAAACCTTGGCAACCAGCATACCGCAGAATGTAATAGCAACCGACTGCGGGAAAATCTTTTGCCCAGTCAGTCATGTCGCTTTCGAGACATGATCGCCAAAACGTATGGCAGTAAACTGACTGATTGATCTAAGCTCTCAGACAAGAAATGTCTTCTGGCAGAGAAGACTAAGTCAATGCTTTATCTATGGACAGAGGCTGAAAAAGACAAACCTACTTTCCGATCCCGCGTATGCAGAAAACAGGAAAAGATATGACACTTGGATTACTGATCTCATTTTTTATCCAGCCTTAGATACACAGCAGCACGAACAGACAGCATTGTAATAAAGATGTTGGCAGCCTTGGGAAATTTCAGTGTAGACAATATCACAGAAATAATAATTTAAATCCACAACAGCGGCCATATACCGGTAGATCTAAACAGATCGATTTTCATAGCACTGCTTAAGAAGCCAGGTGCAAAAAAAAAAATGTGAACTCCACTGAACAATCATATTAATGAGTGTAATAACAAAATTCTTCTTCCGAATTCTAATGAATGGAGCACACAGCAAAATCAAAACAGAAAAACGATAAGAATAGTGCGGTTTCGTTAAAGGCACTGAAACAAGGAACGCAACATTTATATTTCGAATTTTATAAGAAAGAGGGTACAAATGCAGAAGGACGTGTGCCTGTGTTTCATAGACTACGAAAAGGCATGTAACAAAGTACACCGCAAAGACCTGATAGGGAGACTTGGTAACCTTTACATAATCGAAAAATACATTACAATAATCAAGAAATTGTATGAGCAACAAACTGCCAGCATACGGACAGGAAACGAGAAATAAAAAGGTAGAAATTGATGTAAGACAAGGAGGGGTCTTATCACCGGATAAATTCAACCAATACATTGAGTTAATTAGAAGAGCTCTAGAAGTTCTTCCAGGATCTGTCATTGGCGTACGCACAATCTGAAGAATATAAGATACGCAGATGATACAGTCCTGATAGCAGGTACGGAAAATAATCTACAATACCTTTAACAAGATGTAGTTAAAGAAAGTGGAAAGACAAGGACTGCATATAAACTACAAGAAAAGTACAATTCGGGAATACTAAAATCAAGCAAGTGCAAAATTTTGAAAACCTGTTTTGTGTTCTAATAGAGGACAGAATATGAGATGTTGAGATCTGATCGCATGGCCAAGTGTGAATTCTAAACGCTGATTAGAGTAGTGAAAGACAGGACAATTTGGCTGGAAAAAAGAAGAGTGTATTGACTATTTTGTGATGTCTGTCCCTCTTTATTGCAGCGAATGCCAGACAAGATTATCAAATATAAAAGTAAGACTTGAAGCAACCGAAAAGTGGCTGTACAGAAGGATGCTGAGTATACCATGGAGTGATCTTATGAATAACGACGAGACTTTGAAGAAGGTGTACCCGAAAAGGAAACTGATAATTAACATCAAGAAACGAAAACTGATGTCTGGGATATGTAATGAGAAAAAAGAGCCTGGAGAATCTGATGCTCACGAGACCTGTGAAGAGAAGGTGAGACAAAGCAAAGCAACACGTGATACACTTGATGGAGTTGAGCGAATGGATAGCAGCGCCTGGATTGAATGGGATAACATTGGAAGGTGTGTTAATAGTTACAAAGGATGGGGTGAGGTGGAAGGTTAGGATCGCCTTCGTCCTGAAGAGGCACTGCACATGGAAAATTGTATTCGATCAGGTTTATCATTTCCTTTCTTCATTTAATTCATTCTTTTTTTGTCTGTCTCTCAGTTGCCAAGATAATTCAAGACCCGCTGGATCGACTCAGATGCAACTTTCAAGGAAGTTTTGTCCTTATGCCTGCCACGAACTGTTTAGGTTTTAATTTCGATCGGGTACAGGGGTAAAGTTTATGTGTGTATTTTTTTTGTTTTTTTTTACTAATATTTTTTCGTACATTTTATATCCCAAACACTGAATTACCTCCCGTAAATTACTTTACGTTATTACATTTTCTGAACACCTAATTTTGTCCGCGAAACTTTTATTATTTATATTATAAATGTAATATTATTTTCTAAAAGCCAAAAAAAAAAAATCGGACAACTTCATTATCATTTTAATAATCATCTCTTGCTAACCGCTAAGATGATTTCGGTATTTCTTTGGCTGAGATTGTGTGTTCTTTCTCTGCTCTTGTTTCTTTTCGTTATTATAGAAAAGTTTTGGTCGCAGTCCCATACGTTTTTAATGGAGTGCTTGTAAATCCCAGTAAACTTCATATAATTTTTAACCGAACCTTATAACTCAATAAAAAATTTTAGTGTTGATCATGCCTCGGTATATATTAGGACAATAGTCTAAAATGACTGACACATCTAATGAAGATAGTTGTGATAGAAAATGCAAACATGAGAAAAAAATTCTGAAAATAATTTAAATAATAATAATAATAATAATTGCTCAGTTGTAGAACGTATTCTATATGTCGATGTTGTTTGGGTTTTGAGTTTGAGTTTTGTTTAACGCATATGTAATGATTTCGATTATATAATGCCAAAAAGTTGAGGTTCAAGATATATTTTAATGTTCTTTTATAGTTTTAATCAAATGTTTTTTGAAACTTTCTTTCTTTATGTATTTATTTTAGAAAACTACAATGTTTTTCTAGTTTTGTATTTTTAAAAAAAATTGTTGTTGCTAGTATTTTTCCTTCAAAAATGTATATTTTTATATAAAAGTCTATTTTTATGTATATATTTCTATAAAAGTGTATTTTCATACAGATATGACCCCTGTTTGGGGGTTAACTATTTGCCCTAGTTGGAACCCTAACATATGCGACAACTCTAGGTCAGGGTAGATCAGGGAACAACAGCAATGAAGAGGTGTTTATATGCTCCTCAAAACCTCCTAATCAGTGGCCTTACTGCTGAATGCCGTAGATGTTGTAGCTGTATTTTTTTTATAAAAAAGGGTCTTTTACTTAACAAGTTATCAAATGCATTAGAAATAAGTTTCATGGCAATTTTGATGTAACAAATATCACATGGTTTAAATGAGAAAATGCTTGAGTTTGCCGCTACCGAAATTTCTTTTATGCGACGTGTCTCTTCAGAACGTAGGCAATCCTAACCTTCCAGATCTTCCTCTCCCTCACAGCTCATAACTCGCTTTCTTCTGTAATCCATCCCAAATCCCTCTACCATCCACTTGCTCAAGATTCTTACGCCTTTCTTTCACCTGTCTCTATTTCCCTCTAACATACAGGTGAGTATCAGATTCTCCAATCCCTCCTTCCTCATTATATATTTCCGGAACTTCAGCTGTCTTTTCCTGATCTTAAGTATTAGAATTTTTATTTCCATTCTCTCCAAAACCTCATCGGTGCTTACATATTCGGTTCATATTATCCTCAGCATCCTTCTTTAGAACCATATTTCGGTTGCTTCAAATCTTATATTTATCTTTAGTAAGATTGTCTAGCACTCGCTGTTATATTGAAGAACGGACATGACATAACAATGCCGTGCGTTCTTCTTTGCTGCTAGCGAAAGTTTCCTATTTACATTATTTCTTATATTTTATTTTTCAAATTATACTTAATTATATTAATTTCGTTTTTATTGATACTTTATTACACAATAACTTATATATATATATATATATATATATATATATATAATTTATTGTGTAATAAAGTATCTAGAAAAACGAAAGAATACGTTTATTTATATATATATATAAATATTTATATATATATATATTTATATATATATATATATTTATATATATATATATTTATATACATATATATATATATATATATATATATATATATATATATATATATACTTTTGTAATTACACACACACACACACACACACACACACATATGTTGTTATTCCAGTGATTTTACTGATAAAATGTATTTTGGTTATCAGGTTATTTATCGTAAAGTGATCGATATTCAAGTGAAAACAGAGCTTTGATAATCAAAAAGTTTTTGTCATGCAGTCTAGACAGGGGTTTTGATCGACTGACACTCTTCCCGTTAAGATTAAAAGAAGAAATCATGTATTCCCAAATAATATAACCGATATTTTCAAATTTAAAGTTGAAACACGCATAAATGATTCGGTCTTGCCACATCCATAAATAACAAACGTATTGTTTCTTATATTCAAAAGAAAATAATTTTCAAAATTATATATATATATATATATATATATATATATATATATATATGTGTGTGTGTGTGTGTGTTTCTATGTGTGTGCGTGGCTTCTCAGCAGACATAATACTTCTTTATATAACTGTTATAGAGAAATAGCAAAGTTTATATTTTCAATTATTCTATATGATGAATATTATTGAGTAAATATTATCGTTACTCAAAATACGAGTTTTTGCAGCTATTGTATACAAATATTTGTTACCATTATGCACTTATTTTTTATCATTTACTTTGTGTATTTAGTAATTGTTCAGCATATATTATAACATTTTTATCTGTAATTTCATTTAACTTGTCTGTGCTTCCATTCTTTGGTGGCTCCAATTAATAGAACTGACTGCAAAAACTCCTTCTTACCAAATTTACAGACAAAACAAATCTATAAGAGGATTTCTTCCCAGCCAATAAAGTAGGACACTTCTTGGTTTCATTCGACATTGTTTTATTTTTGCTCATCTTGAAGCCAGAACACAGCAACCGCTTATTTATATCCAATTTTGTGTTTTAAATCCATTTTTAGTTTGTGAACTGCTTATCGCATTAATGTTGCTTTGCCTTACATATATTACTTCTCAATATTATTTTTTGCTCTCTATATTCGTTTTCTTTATTTGTTATACTTTATTGCAAAATACACTGACATTCGAAGGCGAATCGACATGAACAATGGTGCAGTTCAGGAAGTGAGTAGAGTAGTGAGAGGCAGAAAAATTGGGGCTGGAAACAAAGAAGAACGTACTGGATTGCTATGTGATATATATATATATATATATATATATATATATATATATATATATATATAATAATATCGAAATACAAAATTCTAAAGTAAGGTTTAATATTAATTATAAAGTAATAATTAGTAAGATTAATAAACATAATTAGAATAAGTTTAATAACCATAACCATAATTCGAGTAACGTTAATAACCATAACCATAATTACATGAATCATATATTGACGAGATATAAGAATAGAAATTTAAAATTAAATATTTAATAGAGAAAACGGTTTCCAAACTATGATCACATTAAAAATCAAAAATTTAAAATTTAATACAAAAAACATATTTCCTAAATCCAAAGTTGAGATTAAACATGCAAACTTACATTAATTATAAAGACTCTGCTTAAATAAAAATTAAAAAAAATATCCACGCCAACTATTATCGGCTCTTCTAAGAAATACATAAAGATATAGTCAAGCCAATAGATGATTAAAACTTACAACTGTCTAGAATCAAAGACTCTCATTAAACAACCACTTAAGAAACACCCTCTCAACAAATTCCAACGGTCACAGATTTATCGCTAATCCCCACCAACACTTCTAACAAAACACTCTCCCCAAAAATTCCAACGGTCAAAGACCTATTCCGCTATCCCTAATCCCCGACACCTCAAACAAAACTAAATAAATCTAAAGAGAAAGGATTTCCAGTTCTTTACACACCTCCTGATGAGGCATTGAAGCTTCAATGCCAAAACGAACCTACCTTCGTAGAGGTTATATATAGAATAATTATGTACATGTTCTAAAATATAATTCATAATACATATTCACAGCTCTATATATTATATATCGAGCACTGTTTTAAATTAATGTTTTGGACGTTGTAAGAATTCTTCGTTCTGTATTCACTAGGATATATATATATATAACCGCGGTAGGTTTTGGCTAGCTTGAGATTCTTTGTGTGTCTTTGCTCTACTTTTGCATTTCGTTTGTACTTTGTATCGAGCACTTTTTCTTTCTTTTTTTGTGGTTGGTTCCGTTTGGGTTTTTTTTTCTTTACTGCGGAGTATCGTATGTCTTGTCCTTATTCCGCGGATTTCTTTTTTTCTCCCCTCTTATCCAACGCCTTAGTGCACCGGATTGTAACGGAATTAGGTTCTGTTTGTTAATGGTTTTTCTTAAGGTTTATCTTAGTATAAATTTAAAACTTAAATACTTGCAGAGTCTATTTAGTTATTATTTTGAATATATATATATATATATATATATATATATATATATATATCTTAATATATATTAAAATATATATATATTAATATATTATATATATTATATTGTATATTAATATATATTTATATATACATATATATGTTTATATTAATATATATATATAAATATATACATATATATATATTATTATTACAAAATATATATCTATTTCTTCTGGTTCACAAATAAGTATGTCACATCAAGTATAGAATAGATAATTTTATTATCTGCTTTATACTTGGTTTCAACTTTCATTGTAAATAATCTTTTTTTCATGGTAATATAAAACTGTATATTTCTCACGCTGAGTTTAATATTTAAAATATATGGGATTTTTTAAAAAAATAGTATAATGTTTGCCTTTTTTTAATATTTCATTAATCCTATTTGCGGGTGTAATTTACAATAATTTTTATTTTTTACATGGGTTATATTTGTGGAGCAAATAATACAATCCAAGTCACACAAATAAATTAGTTTAGACGCTTAAATAAGGTGATTCAAGTGACTCTTAAAATCGTTGGAATCAGTCTAGAGTATTTTTAATAGATACCACAACAAGTAGCCGAGCAACATAAAGTTGTTAATGCAAAAAATTAGCAACGAGGAATCGAGACTAATGCAAATTATAACAATTGTGATTATATATCGAAATTTATGCTGTAGAAAAATACTTTTGCTTGAACGTAGATGATGACAGTGACGACGAGATTTTTGAACGACATTGTTTTATTTATTTTTTTTTTGTAGTTTATGTAAAAGTAAGATAAACAATGGCTAAATATGAAAGAAATATTGGCTTTTTTGGGAAAAATTCAACGACAACATAAGCTGTTGTTGGAACTTCAGTAGCAAAAAAAATTTTAATAGAATTAATACGGAAAAACAGAGACTTCTCCAAGTTATTTTACTCCCGACGGAATGGTAAATGCCATATCTGCATTTACACAAACCTCAGATGATAGAATTATCTTTGTTTATTTTTTTAATATATAATGAAATTTTTCTATCATAATTAAGGACACCTGGCCCAGTGGATATAGACCTTGGTTAGTTCCCGTGACTTGACCCAAAAGAGTTGTGAGGTCAATACCAGTCTGCAACAGTGGTGAGGAAGTAACTTACAGGGTTAGAGGGAGATAACTTATGACTACCAGAAGAGGTTCTACTATGTAAAGAATGAAGATCATTACCCCAGTGATTGTAATAAATATTTCGGTTCGAAATTCCTAGTACCTGAAGAGAGCCGGAGCATACAACGGCCGAAACGTCGTTAAAATGGCAACCAAGATGAGAACAATAGTCCTAATAATGTAAATACTGCAAGAAAATTTTATGTATATGAAAGATAATAACGTGGATGTAAAATTGCTACTAGACACAGTGATATGACAATAATCAATGAAGCTAAATGGAAAGCAACTGGAAATCCTATGTTAAAAAGAACTTTAAAATCACTAATAGCGTGTAAGGAGAGAAATGTATTCTGTTGGTAAATTGACTTGTAGCGTCTCATTCGTTAATACATGTGTTCAAAATACTACAGTCTTATTCGGTACTTGCTGGATGGTAATATTTCAGCTGTAGGATTTTCCATAAAATTTGACTGGCAACATTTAAGTGGACAAGTGACCAGTTTAGAAGAAAATTGAAAACTTAAAAAAACATTTGCAGAAAAGAGATTCTTGCGGATTGTGAATCCACACTTGCTTCTCTAGATAATATACTGATCCGAAGTATATCTCAAGAAGAAAATATCATATATGTGAAAACCGTTTTTGAAAAATACAAGAGTAGAGGTTTAAACTCAGTGCGAAAATGTTTTGCCTAAAAAGTTCATGAAAAAATGGTAGCCAAGAAAATACGTCGAGAGCAAAGGCAATAAAAATACACCCCCATCTGCAATATATATTATTAGGATATATGCATTTCTTTTACTACCAAACAAATATAACATTTATTTACCTAATATACAGAATTTGAGAGCTCCACTGAACCATTTGCTTAAAATAGGCATAAAGTTGAAAAATGTGAGAAGGCGTTTGAAGGGAAAAAAATTATTAAAAGTCAGGTTTATCATTAGCGCAATCCGATCCAGAAACAGAAATGGTATTTGCTTTAGATGCTAGTGAATATATTATAGAAGTAGTAAATTTACATAAATACCACGATGGTGACATGAAAGCCGTCGAACATGATTCGTGCTCGCTACTAACAGCAAGAAAAATTATAGCCAAATCGAAAACGAAGCATAGCATTATATTGACATTTCACAAATATATACACGGAAATATTTATCGGTTGCAGAATCACCACAGACCTCTGCTGTCAATATATGGTTTGAAAAAAGAAATTCCTACGTATACATCAAATAGATTACAAAGATTCGGTGCCATTGTATTAATTTATGATTTTAGGGTGGAATATCAAGCGTATAAAACATGCGGATATTTTATCAAGGTTGATATTAAAAACACCTTGAGCATAAATAGGTCATTGAGTTGGAATAGAAATTATTAGAAATTTAAAACGCGAATTATGAGTTATACCGGAAGAAGTAAAGGTAAAAGATAAAAAAGACATATTCATAACAAAAAAGCTAAATAAACAACAACCAAAAACGAATAATGAACGTAAGAAGGAATGCAGTCCAGTCTTAAACGCTTGCTTGCTAGTGACGAGGTACTGACCTTCGCAGAAAAAGTAGTAATAACTAACATGTTAAAAAAAATGATATTAAATAAATTTGATAATGAACATCAGGAAATTTCAAGGATGAAATCTCGTATGGGAAGCTATGCATTACTCACTTAAGTGCCATACGTGATACACGCTTAGGCAACCATGTCTCCTTCGATACATGAAGGACAGGGTAGAAGGTTATGCCGCAGTAGGTTGCCATTTGCTTGTGCAGTAGAATGGTTGCTAGCCAAGGCTAAATATCCCAATCTGTTCTGTTTATTAACCCATAACAAAAGGAAAGAGACGGATTAATGCTTTTCCTAAGGGTATTTTAGCGTAAGTGAACACAATGAATTTCAACTGGAATTCGAACCCTGCTACTCATTTTGAGTCGACATCCACTGCGCCAAAATGCACATCTATATATATTTAGCCATAATAGATCAGGACATTGAAAAAGTAGCAAAAAACCGAAAAGGAAGCCAGGTACTCATAGATTTCACATATCCAATGAACGGATAACAACATTATCTTGGGAGATGGATAACTTTAATAAGTGGCCTGAAATTTATAAGTGCAAAAAACAACCTCTACGTTTACTGTGAATTTCTTACAAGAACTGTTTGTAGGATATGGCAGTTCAATGCCATAGTCTCTGATAACGGTACATATTTTAAGCTTACGAATTTGAATACTTTTTAATAATGTTTTCGATTGAACATATTATTATGCTGCCATATTCATAGTCAAACCGAAATGCTTGTGAATACCTTTAAAACAGCGTTGAAAAAAAAAACTTTTTTTTTTCATCATGTCACTCTAAGGAAGGCATTTTACTGCCACTGTTGCGCAGGGGGTTACACAGGAGAAAGTGATGAGAGAGAGGGGTTAGTTATAGGAAATGTTAGCAGTGTAATAGACGGATGAGAATATTGAGAATGGGGGTGGAGTAGATAAAAAACGTGCTTGAGAGAATGGATGCGAGTTAGTGAGATAGGAGATGTCTCATGACCTTACATTTAGATTGTAGCTGTCGAGGAAGCAAGTATATGGAAGAGAATTCCACAGGTGGGGTGTGCGTGAAAAGAAGCTGTTAGAGTAGAAATTGCGGTTACATTTTGTCGGCTTTACTGTTAAAGGGTGGAATTTAGTTGCTAATCTAGTATCTCGTGTAAATTCACACCTAGGGGGCACCAGTGATCTAAGTTCATTGGAGCAGAAGCTGTAAAAGTATTTATAGAAGAGGCACAGGGAATCCACGTCACGCCGGTTAGATAGCGACTGCAGCCGAGCTGCCAAGTCGGTCTCGATCAGATTACAGACTCTCCGTTTGATTTTGTCAAAAACCCAGAGGTGAATAGCAGGGGCACATGGCCATATGTGGTAGCAGTATTCAATAAACGGGCGGATGGTAGATTTATATATGTGCAGGATGGACTCAGACGGGAAAAAACTTCCTGGCCCTGCGCAGTGAACCGACCTTCTTAGCAGCGAATTTAGCAAGGGATTCGATATAGTCATTCCACTTGAGGGCCGCTGAGAGTGTCAGCCCAAGGAGGCGTAGTGTTTAGCTTTCAGAGAGGCTAGCCTGTTCCATGATAATGGGGGGAAAAGTGAGCAAAGAAGCACTATAAAAATTCTTGAGAGCATGCCGGATGACGCGAAATTGCAATACGCCGTCAGGCATGACTACGATAAAATTCTTGTTCGCAAAAATTCATTAATCGGTATTCGACAATTTGTTGCCAGGTAAGGAAATAAGACCGGGCAATGAAATGGTCATTATGTGTTTCAAAATAGATGAAAATAACTTTTTCAGAGTATATAAAAATGAAAAAGAATATGTGGGAATATAGCGTAACAATGCCACAAATTGTAAAGATGATGTATTTGTTAAAAAGAAAATTAATAGACATACTAGTGTTACTACAATCAGCTAAAAATAGCTTATTAAAGAAAGGTTACAGGTAAAGGATAACATATGCAAGTACAATAATGTATGGAAATAGTAGAGGTCAACCCAGAAAAAATGCAGAATGATGAGGCATTGAATACTAATAAAAAATATATTCTAATAAAAAGAAAAATTGGATTGTTATGTAGTGCCCTTCAGTTAAACAAATGAACTCATCTAGACGATAAAAAATAAATCACTCTAAATGAATCCATCCACATCATTGGAGTCAGTCTAGAGTATATCTAACAGACGTCACGGCGAATAGCCACAGGAAGACGTAAGATTATAAATACTAGAAAGTGAGCTATTACTTTTTGTCAAATAAATAGAAAGTTATTTTCCATCAATATCAAGCAATTTCTACTTTGCTTTGATCTTTCTTAGACTTCGTCAGCTACAATTAATATGTTTATGTCAACAATCTATGATTTGTTTTAGTTATGACCCGTGTCATGCTGTCTTTACATTGCTTTATACGTCCACTATAAAGTTTTCTAAAAATATCTTTACTTCATCCCAATAAAACGATATATAGTATTTAATTTTTTTTTCTCAGTTTATGAATATATCATGTTTAAGGAAAGTATATTTCATGAATTTTATATTTAGATGATTTCTTTTATTTTTGGATGTAGATAATTTCTTCCTGATTTTTGTATGCAGAGGATCATTCCTGTCTTTTGTATGTCGATAATCCCTTCTGATATTCCGATGTAGATAATCCCTTCTGAATTTTGTAAGTCGATGATTGTTCCTGATTTTTGTATGCAGATAATTCATTCTGATTCTTTTATATTGTTAATTCCTCTTGATTGTTGTATGTAAATAATCTCACCTGATACAGAAGATTCCGTATCTTCAAATGTATATGTAAAAATAGTCTCGAATTACGTCTCAACATCCATTGCCTTCGTCGCAACACTCGCTAGTCACACAAAACTCACATTCTGTCAATCTGTCCTGATAATGATTTTAGAAAGTCGAAAATTGTATCATATTTCTTGCAATAATTATTTTGAAATAAACATTAGATAAATGACAGAATTTCCTGAGAATGATTATCCGTAATTTGGTCAAGTTGACCAATAAAATAACATAATATCATACTGATATATTATCTCAATGTAACAAATTCAGACGGACACATCTAAATATATATATAATTATATAAATTGTGTTCATGTGTGTGCGTGTGAAAAGTGACTAAGCGTTTACAGATATACACGGTGTGGACATAGGTTAAGCATTTTTTTATTTATTGTTAATCTGGTATATAAGAATTACTCCATTTTTGCATTTTCTCACTCTGCTAACCTCTGTTTTTATATTTGGAGCATAGATTATTAGATTTAGTTTGTAATATTATATTTAATCTTATGACGTGTCTTAGGTAGCGTATAGGGTATTTGATTTCATGTTTTCAGATGCGAATGAAATCTCATCTTTTATTTAAAGCTATATCAAATTAAAGAAAATGAATTTCTATAGGTATCAGTTGTATCGTTTTCAAGTGTGAGTAAAATATCTGCATTATTCTCTATTTGATTTTACGCATGATTTGGTTTGCGAGTTTGATTTGCCATATATGATTTGAAAGGTTGTGATTGTTTATCATTTTATTTTTCATGATGTTTTGATAAAGATGTGTTTCTATATTCCTAGAAACTCATGTTATTCATATACGAGACACAACGTAAAATACATACGTGAGGATATAACATACTTACCGGAAAAATGAATTAACTCTTGAAGAAGTATAAATTCTATCTATTATACTCGGATCCTCCAGAGAGAATATTCAGAAAAATAAGAAAATCATTGTCATTATGATGAACAATTCTGAGCTATAGATATTTTTATTAAAATCTTTATTTAGTTTTTAGGATATTTCTATGACAATAATTCACTGCAATCTCTTAAGTTTAATCAGTCTTGCTTTAAATTCAAGTCAGTTCTCTAAAGGTTTATTTTTGGGGTTCGGGCGATGTTCTTTGAAGATCATCGAGTGTTAATTTTCTACTTAATTTGATGTGCAAATATAAAAAAGGAATCAAATGTGTTTGCAATCAAAAAGGGATTAAACTGTTTATAGACATCTAAATTTAAAAATTCTAAGATATTATTTAAAATAATTAACACACTTGTTTCTTTACTAGGAGCATCGTTCAAAACCCGTGTCTTATAACAAAGTTGACGCCTATGATTACATAAAAATATATAGTAAAAGAATTATGTTCAAGAAAAACAATCAATGTGCAATAAATTACGGTAAACGCATTCAAAAGAAGAATTATGATGTGGACTTAAAATAAAAGTTGTATTATCATTACCATCGAATTCACCAAAAATAATATTAGAAACTATTCATTTATTAGACTGTTTTTAAAAGAGGAATTATATATTTACAAAGTTCTAATTCTAATGATTCATAATTTAGTAAATAATAATAAATTCATCAATAAAATAGCCCAGTGGATATAGGCGTTGGTTATTTCCCGTGATCTGACCCAAAGAGTTGAGAGTTCAATACAAGGCTACTGTAGTGGTGAACAAATAAGTTACAGGGTTAGAGGGAGATAACTCATGCCTACCAGGATAGGCTGTAGGCAAGGAATAAAAATGATATGCCCCAGTGATTGTAATAAAGGGTTCGGTTCGAAATTCCTAGCCCCTGAAGAAGGCTAGAGCGTACAACGTCCGAAACATTATACAAATGGCAACAAAGATGAGGACACTAGTTCGAATAATGTAAATACTGTAAGAGAATAATATTCTTAAATTTAAAACACTGTTGAAGCCTAGGGGAAAATATTATTCATTTCAGCAAAAAGCCACAGGTAATTCCAAGATAATAAAAAATTGATCTGTATAGAGCTATGACTCGCCTACCTCCTGTAGAAAATGTTATTAAAACAATTGCATAATTTCTCGCTATATTAACAGCACATTTCACATGTTTGGCTTTTCTTACCACGTTGCGTAGAGGTTTCGTTCTTAACTTATCTGAAACTCTTCTAAAGATTAAAATTGTCATGAATCTTTTTCTTTATTTATGAGCTGTGTTATTTAAGGTATTTCGCGATCATGGCTCTCTTATCCTGTGCATCACATTAAAATTTTTCTTTTTCTTTTTATATCTCATCAAAACCTTGATTATCGATCCTTCTACTCAAGCTCACTAAGCAGTTTATGCGTTGTTTTCTTCTGTCCCTCTTACCTTTAATATTTCCTGAGAGTATCGAATTCTTCAACCATCTTTCAATAATTACTTATTTACATTGTTCGGACTGCTTTCCTAATTTTGTTGGCATATTCACATAGTTTTGGACTTGTATGCTCCGACATTCTTCAGAAGATTAGAATTTCAAACTGAAACCTATATTTTGCTCACTATGGTAGATTGTTCTAATTCCATGTGTCATGGTACTTCCAGATGGTTCAGTATGAGTTATCTCCTTTATATTCAACTCTTTTTTATTTTGTTCACATCTTCTGTAGCCAAATATTGAACTCCCAGATCTATGGGTAAAGTCATGGATCCAAGCAACGTTTTATTCGTTTTCATTTTTATGTGCCTAGAAATTTCTTGCTTTTAATTGTAAGTGTCAATTTTGTTTAAATTTTCTCTAAACATTCATCGCTGTCCTTACATCTCCAGCCCAAGACATGCTTAGGATCATTCTGTAGAATGAAATTTATATAGCTTGAAGTCTCTTCTTTATCTGAGAAAAGACTGTTCAGCATTCACTCTCCTTTTGGGGAACTGATATTAAATATTAGATATAGAATTTTTGGTTTCTAACATAAAAGACAGAAAATAAAATTGTGACCGATAAAAGCATGATCAACATCAAGACAGAAAATATAAATAGTATCGACTAAGAATTATCAATATCAAAGACATCTAATATAAGCAAGGCAAACAAAAGTGTGATTGATTCAAAAGCAATAGCCAGCAAAAATGATTGACAGATACGCCTGTCCATAAATGACAAAATTAAGTGAAAATCTGGGAAAGCAAAAATGTGTGGGAGCTTCAGTTTATATAAGTGTGGAGTTTTCGGATTAAAAGGAGAACATAAAGAGACCGCAGAGAGAAAACAGAGAAAAGAGAAGAGAACACAACTGCCGCAAGTCAACCACTCCCGACAGCTCACTCGTATGTACGTGATTCTCTTTGATTACTATTCCACACAACCGTCACCGACGAACAATAAAAATACAAGTTTATAATTTTACTAGCAGTATTGCCCGGTGTTGCTCGGGTGCAATGAAAACTTTAAAATTAATCCATGGTCCTGGAGCTCAGACCCTTTGGACGTTGTCACAAAAGACTAAAACGGAATAGTTGTTTCCAGTTAAAGCGAAACCGTAGACTGAAAGAAAAATGAATGGATGTAAGTCAAATCTTGATTTCCTGGTATCGATATCAAATTTTCTGCACTATTGTAAGATGTTCAACCTTGAAACTTCTGAATATCGTTTCTTGTGTGTTTGTCTATGAGTGTATCAAATTTGATTAAAATCGGACCACTCCTTCTATAACCCGATTTTTTCAATTATCGATTTTCCATAATTATCGGGGGGGGGGTACCTCGACACAAAACCAAGCTATGAACACTCCCAGACGCTTATATTACAACTGTGTAAATTTTCAATAAAATCGGTTCAGCCGTTTCGGAGTCTATAGGTAACGCACACACAGACACACAGCCACACAGTCAGACAAAGTTCCATTTATAAATAATTTTCGATACATACGTGTTCTGAAATCTGTGTGAGGACAAGATGATCGTTGTCTGCAGATAACCAGGCATTATACATCATTATCCACTTTTCCAATGCGCCTTCGGGTTTTAGTTTCACCCTTTCATTCTTCTGTTAAAATACTTCCAAGATATTTGAAATTTTGACATGTAGCTTATAATAGCAACATTAACAAATGTAATGCTATAACTTTAAACAAACGGAACCAGCAAAAAGCCGGTAGACGGATTTGTTTCGGCTAACATAACATGGATGTGCTTTGTGGTGTAATGAACATCGGTTCTGAATGAGAAATCGGAGAACCGATTTCGAATTCCAGGCGAATTCGTTTTATTCACTTACACTCAAATATCCGTAGGGAAATGTATTAATACATTTATTCTCCCTCCAGCTCCGGGTAGAATAGCATAACAGAGTGAGTTCTATATCTTTGGTTGACAACGAGTCTACCGTAGAAAGTAATGTCAAATACTGTGGTAAAATGTTGAGCCTAGTCAGTAATTAAGCAATAAAGATATCAGTTTATATTTTTATATACACATGTCCCGAGTTCTGTGTTCGTTGATGACATAGTGATTGTTGTTTGCAGAGAATCAGCCATTATATTTCATAATTCACTGTTACACTGGTGTTTCGGGTTTTAGTTTCGCACCTTCTCTTCTCTGTTAAAATATTTCCGAGATATTTAACATTTAGCTTATTCTATAATAGCAACTTTAACAACTGTAATAGTGTAACTTTAAACAAAAGGAACCAGCATAAAGCCGGAATCCTGATTTGTTTCGACGAAACAAAACAAGCGTGTATCACGTACTGACTGACTGTAATAAACATAAATTTCAAACGGAGTATCTCCATTTAAAAAGGAGACAAAAATAACTCGTCGTCGGTACTACAATCAAGTAGGTAGGGAAATTTAAAAACGAGAAATGTTCCGACAGAGTACGAAAATACGATAGTGATATCCGAAATAAGCGAAATAATGAGAACCAGAATAGTTTCGTTGGAAACAAGGAAAAGAGAACAAGAACTGTCTTTCTTTTATGGCCGCAAATGCTGGAAAATCTCTTCCACCAAAGGCTAGTGTGCTAAACCCTGTAAAACACTTTCGAGTTATCTAGAGCAACATTTCGGGTTTCGCTGTTTTATGGAAAGCCAGTTATATACGGTGATAACCTTTAGCACATCAGTGGTAGATTTGGCGAAGAGGAAAGCTTATGTTGACCAGAGAATAGCTTTTAAGAAGCGAAATAAAGAACTATTTGATAATAGCCTTGAGCAGTTTGCCAAAAATCAGTAAGAGGCTAATAGGTAGATAATTAAAGGGGTCAAAATTTATTCCATGATTCTTTAAAACAGGAACTTCTATGGAGGTCTTCTAACAAGCAAGAAAGCAGAAATCAGTTAAGCAATAGTTATAGGGTTTGAAGAGCACGCGCGAGAGCACAGGGGTATATGTCTTTTGGATGATAACGGGAATTCTGATTTATGGGGGGAAAACTTAGTAATTATTTTAGAGACCAGAGTTGGGACTATATATATATATTACTCAGATGAGCCTCAGGTTTAGATAGGAAACATGGTGTTAGTTCTTCAGATAAGTCAAATGTCGAGCTAGAATTTGAAAGTAAGTCATTCAAACTAGTGAGGACCTCAAATTGATTAAATAGAGAAGGGATCGAAGGTTTGCTGTTGTCTAGAACAATCTCTCAGAGCATTCAGTAATCCTTGAAACTAAAATTGCGAGATGCTATACGCTGTTTCCTTTTATAAACAAACAACAGCTTAGCATAATTTCGGATACGCTTTCATTCATTACGAGCAGAGATATAGAGACGCCTATTGTCACGTGACGTATCGGTCCAGTAAAACTAGAAGAACTGTTTCCTGTGAACAATGGCGACCGAGCTAGCAGGAGATATACAAGGAGATGAACGAGAATTTACATTGAATTTTCCTGGAATGAAAATATCCATACCGGCTTTCACCCAGAAGGCGACCTCATAGGTGCATTTTTCAACAGAAAGATTAAAACTTTATTCAAAGGGATGTCACAAATGAAATCGCGGAACTAGTCCAGTCCGCGCTTTGATGGCAGTAGGAAGTTCTTCTGGTAGGAAGTTCCTGGAAGGAGTGGAAGTAGAAAGAGATATTAAAAGACATCACGGCATGATCAGAGTTGCCAAGAGGGCAGAGCGTTATGTCGTGGCAGGAGTGAGGGATAGAGGTCAAGAAGAGATCTAGAAAGGAAGTGTGTCTTTCAGGCTTACACAGGATATGCGTGAGGAAATACCGCACTTGCGTGAGTGACTGAGTCATAGAGAAGTTCAGGGCTTGGCCGCCACTTTGCATGATGGACATTGAAATCAACGAACACAGATATATAAGCCAACGGATGAAAGGAAATGCCATTGTCCATATTATATGAAATACTATTTAGGACGGAGCAGTCAGGAGAGGAAGGGGAGAGGTAGAGAAAGAAAAATACATAACTGAATTCCGTTGAGAGAGACGGAGACACACATGAGTGGACTGGAGCCAGGGGGATGTGTTTGCTGGTATAATCTCCCAGACCACGCATATGGTTTTTAATGTCTTTCCTAAAGAGAAGGTAACGAGGGATTGAGAAATCTGAAAGGGTATTGAGGAGCATAGATCAGTTTCTCATTGAGCCAGGATTTGGGACATAATTATGATTTAGTGATACAGTTCTTAATAATTAATCCAGAGCTAGATTTATACATTTGCCAAAGGTTTTGGCACCTAAGTGAATATAATGATCCCTACAAGTATTTGCATTAGACAGTCTGATTAAAATTCCTCTATTTAGCCATCCACATATCCTAGCTTACAACATCTGGTATTACCTGTATAAATAGTTTATAACTAGCAGAGTAAGTTTTCTTTTCTGGAATTGTACAAGGAACCAAAAGCATAACATAATCATGTCTGAAGTAAACTTGTGTTCTCGCAGGTCTAGCTGTTTCTTAAATATATGTATTTGCCAACATAAGACCGTTTGAAATTAATCAATTTTTAATAGTTGACAAGTTATCAGTTCTGCAGAGTTCCTTATTTTTACTTAGAACATTACTGGGATCTTTTCGAAATCTATGTTATAAATGGTAAATACATAACATGGAAATACAGTTTCAGTAATAACATTGGTGACAAGATCTTTGAGTAACGTACTAACAGGGAATATTTGATAAAAAATAAAACCTAAATATGAAAAAAATGTTAAAAGTTTTTCTTTGTTCGAAATCTTCAGGCCAAGTGAATTCTGTTTAATAGGCTATTTATATTTGTTGATCAATAATACTTTATATATAGAAATGACTATTGTATAATTGTAATACATATTGTGTAGACGCTAGCGGATATATTTCTAATTATTCTAGGGATTAGTGAGTAAAATCATTGGTGATACGGATAATATTTAATCTTTTCATCCAAGGCAAGGCGGGATGGCGCTAAATCGCAGGAGGTTATCGAGAGTATAAGTAAGATAAATGACTGAGTACAGGTAGTCTTGAGAAAATGATAAAAGGTGAGATGAATTCATGAATATATAAGATAGATATTTAATATGCATTTGATTTTGACGATTTTATTCATCAGGGACAGAAGGAAACAGAGCAGTGTTCTACTGACGGGAAGTGTGGGAAAAGTAACTCTTAGAGTAGAAGTAATTTACATTTATCCATTGCAACTGTAAATGGAAGAGAGTTTGTTGCCATGAATATATTTGTAGAAAAGAAGTAGGAAACAACACAACTCATTCAAAAAAATGACGAAGTTGTGATGCCAGGGTAGGATCGATTGCATTACATATCTTTCTTCAAACTTTTAAATTTTGTCAAGAATCTCCAAATGAATACAAGAAGATCCCGAACAGATATACCAGCAGTATTGAATGAACAGACTAATTATAGATTTATAAATGTGCAGGAAAGGTAAAAAGTTAAACTTTAAGATAAACCTATTAACGAAAACAATTTAACATTAGAAAATCACACTTTTAGACACTTCTTATGCAGTCACATGTTTAAATCAAAACAACTTAACGCATATTTAAAAGGTAGACGGTAATTCTTGTATACACACACATATGAAGATAGACGCATGCGCGCAAACATAAACATTTATTGGAATAAATCATCGACCTAAGTCACTTAAATGGAACAGTTTTCTTCATTTGGTGAAGCAAAGTGTAGAAAGATGAGGACGAAGTGAAAACAAACAGGAGAAGATAGAAAAGTCAATTCATGGGGCATAAGTGCAAACCGGAAATTAAGTGTCACCCAGTTATCAGCCATGTTGATGACGCGGGCAATATGGCCGATTATTGGCAATGAGGAAATCTCCATCAACTTTTAATGGAAGTGATTCTTGACGAAAAGGGCAATTGCATTAAAGCATTGCTGGCAAAACAGCAAAGTTGTGTTGCTTTTCGACCACAAAATTATTTTCTTTCACTTCGTACATGCTCTGATGCAAAAAATAAAATCAGGTCTGTATTCTTTATTTTAAATCTATAAGTAGATTATAGAATGAAGAATAAATCGACAGAATTTTGAAGAATTGTTGTCTAAAGGATATGATGAAAATAGACAAAATAAGAGAAGGATAATCAAGGTAATGCCAATAGAAAACGAAAATGGAGAAAATAGAATAAAATTAAACTGTTATTGAAAAAATGAATTGATGTAAAGAAAGAGGGTAAAGCAGATATGATGAATAAAATTATTGGGATATATAAAAAAGATGATGATTGGAAAAAAATAAACTAATATTTTTTCCAATATAATAAACAGATAAATGTGGATGAATAAAAATAGAGAGATAGATACAATGATAAAACGAAAGAATGAAAGATACAATGTTAAAAACAGAAGAAAGAAAGATACAATGAGAAAAAGGAAAGAATGAAAGATACAATGTTAAAAACAAAAGAAAGAAAGATACAATGAAAATAGAGAAAGGAAGATACAATGAAAATAGAAAGAAAAATAAAAGAAGGTAAGATACAATGAACAAAAAGAAGCATACAATGAGAAAAAAGAAAGAATGAAATTATACAATGTTAAAACGAGAAGAAAGAAAGATACAATGAGAAAAAGGAAAGAACGAAAGATACAATGAGAAACAATACAGAAAGGAAATACAATGAAAATAGAAAGAAAAATAAAAGAAAGAAGGAGAGATACAATGAGAAAGAAAGAAACGTACAATGAGAAAAAAGAAAAAAGGAAAGATACAATGAAAAAAAAGAAAGATAAAATGATAAAAGAGAAAAAAGGAAAGATACAATGAAGACGAAAGAAATATATAACGAAAAAAAAGAAGGAAAGATACAATGAAAAAGAAATAAAAATACAATGATTAATTTGAATAACATAAATAAAGATAAAATGATAAAACAAAAAGTAATAAACATAAAGATATATTAAGAAAAAGAAAGAAAGATACAATCAGAAAAAGAAAGATACATTGATAAAAGTAAAGATACAATGAGAAAAATTAAGGCACAATGAGAAAAAAAGAAAGCATAATATAATGAGAAAAAAGATAAAAGATGCAATGATAAAACAGAAAACTAAAATAAAAAAGAGAAAAAAAATTGATAAAAACAAGATAAATTGATAAAAAAGAAAGACGAAAAAATACAATGAAAAAAGTAAGAAAGATAAAATGAGAAAACAGAAATATGGAAAGATATAGTAAAAAAAAAGAAAGATACAATGATTAATAAGAATAACCTAAATAAATATAACATGATAAAAAATATGATGAAAAGCAGAAAGTAACAATTTAATATACAGTAAATAATAATAAATATATACTGAGAAAAAAGAAAGAAAGATACAATAAGTAAAAGAAAGATATATTGATTAAAAGAAAGCTACAATAAGAAAAATAAAAGTACAATGAGAAACACAGTAAGTAAGAAACAAAGAATAATATAATGAGAAAAAAGAAAGAAAGAACATACATTGATAACAAGGAAGAAGAGTTACAATGGGAAAAAAGAAAGAAAGATACAATAAGTAAAAGAAAGATATATTGATTAAAAGAAAGCTACAATAAGAAAAATAAAAGTACAATGAGAAACACAGTAAGTAAGAAACAAAGAATAATATAATGAGAAAAAAGAAAGAAAGAACATACATTGATAACAAGGAAGAAAAGTTACAATGGGAAAAAAAGAAAGAAAGATACAATGATGAAAAGAAATACAGATAAAATAAATAAAAGAATTTAAGATAAATTGATAAAATAAAAGGATAAAATAATAAAAAGAAAGAAATAACGATACAATGATAAATATTAAAAAAAATACTTATATAATGATAAAAAAAGTCATCTACAATAATAAAACTAACGAGAGCAAAAAGAAACACAAACGCATAAAAAGGGAAAATGGTATTGAATATGCTTCTCTGTGTACCGTGTCCCTTCAGAAAGCAGGCTATCATGGCTCTCTAAAACTTCCTCAGTAAATACATTTTCCGATGTATTCCTTTGTCTCTCTTCCCTTCAATCTGTCTCGTAAGTATCATATTTCCCAGGCACTTTAGTTCGGTATGCGCCTCAGAAACATTAAATATGTCTTTCTGATGCTAACTATAAGTTTGTTTTTCATGAACTTTTCTCTCATGGACTGTGGTATCCTCATCATTCTCATGTAGAACCACATTTTTGTTGCCTAAACTCTGAGAAGGTTTTACAAAACTCACTGACATATAAGACGACTGTAAAAACGTAAGTTTTATAATCTTTTGAAAGAACTATAAAATAAAGAGAAAAATAATGAAAAAAAGTGAATGAAAAGGAAAAAAATTATGAAAGAAACATCACCAGAAATAATAGAAATATGATGTGAAGAATACACGAATAAAATGAATGAAAAACGAAAGAAAAAGTATTTCGGTTATATGCGGGACTCTTCAGAAATGAATTGGGTTCTCTCGGTGACTGGCGTCTGTATACACTGCTTATATAGAAGACGTTAAAATTCCCCTTCTCTGATGTCATGCGCCGACTTTCTATCCCGGCCAGATGCAAGTGGATATGTCTAGCCACACTCATGAGCTGTGATACAGCGAAACGGGCTTGTATGTGGATGACTAATATATATATATATATATATATATATATATGTGTGTGTGTGTGTGTGTGTGTGTGTACATATATATATATGAATTCTGATGTTCAATCATAGTATTTCCCTTGCAATAATGTAGCCACGCCAAAGAAAGAAATACTCACACCTGCCCTGAATAATATGTTAAAGCATCAAACCGTTTCCTCTTAACGTCAGTGTCCAATTTATGTTTACATGCTCTGAAATCTATGAAGATGTGCACTTTTACATCTAAATATTCCAAAACTTTAAACTAGAATTTATCAAATACAATGAGAGATATATGAGAGAAAAAGAGGTAAATATATGTATAT